>JABUOV010000375.1:7500-32500 GCA_025617405.1 Perca schrenkii
TGTGTGTGTGTGTAGTTGTGTGTGTGTGTGTGTGTGTGTGTTTCTGTGTGTGTGGTTGTGTGTGTGTAGTTCTGTGTGTCTGTGTGTGGTTCTGTGTGTGTAGTTCTGTGTGTGTAGTTCTGTGTGTGTAGTTCTGTGTGTGTAGTTCTGTGTGTGTAGTTCTGTGTGTGTAGTTCTGTGTGTCTGTGTGTGTAGTTCTGTGTGTGTAGTTCTGTGTGTGTAGTTCTGTGTGTCTGTGTGTGTAGTTCTGTGTGTGTAGTTCTGTGTGTGTAGTTCTGTGTGTGTAGTTCTGTGTGTGTGTGTGTAGTTCTGTGTGTGTAGTTCTGTGTGTGTGTCTGTGTGTGTAGTTCTGTGTGTGTAGTTCTGTGTGTGTGTGTGTGTCTGTGTGTGTGGTTCTGTGTGTATTTCTGTGTGTGTGTGTGTAGTTCTGTGTGTGTAGTTCTGTGTGTGTAGTTCTGTGTGTGTGTAGTTCTGTGTGTCTGTGTGTGTAGTTCTGTGTGTGTAGTTCTGTGTGTGTAGTTCTGTGTGTCTGTGTGTGTAGTTCTGTGTGTGTAGTTCTGTGTGTGTGTGTGTGTAGTTCTGTGTGTGTGTGTGTGTGTGTGTGTGTAGTTCTGTGTGTGTAGTTCTGTGTGTGTAGTTCTGTGTGTCTGTGTGTGTAGTTCTGTGTGTGTAGTTCTGTGTGTGTAGTTCTGTGTGTGTAGTTCTGTGTGTGTAGTTCTGTGTGTGTAGTTCTGTGTGTCTGTGTGTGTAGTTCTGTGTGTGTAGTTCTGTGTGTGTAGTTCTGTGTGTCTGTGTGTGTAGTTCTGTGTGTGTAGTTCTGTGTGTGTAGTTCTGTGTGTGTAGTTCTGTGTGTCTGTGTGTGTAGTTCTGTGTGTGTAGTTCTGTGTGTCTGTGTGTGTAGTTCTGTGTGTTTGTGTGTGTAGTTCTGTGTGTGTAGTTCTGTGTGTGTAGTTCTGTGTGTGTAGTTCTGTGTGTGTAGTTCTGTGTGTGTAGTTCTGTGTGTCTGTGTGTGTAGTTCTGTGTGTCTGTGTGTGTAGTTCTGTGTGTGTAGTCTCGTGTCTGTGTGTAGTTCTGTGTGTGTGTGTGTGTAGTTCTGTGTGTAGTTCTGTGTGTGTAGTTCTGTGTGTGTAGTTCTGTGTGTGTAGTTATGTGTGTGTAGTTCTGTGTGTCTGTGTGTGTAGTTCTGTGTGTGTAGTTCTGTGTGTCTGTGTGTGTAGTTCTGTGTGTCTGTGTGTGTAGTTCTGTGTGTGTAGTTCTGTGTGTCTGTGTGTGTAGTTCTGTGTGTTTGTGTGTGTAGTTCTGTGTGTAGTTCTGTGTGTAGTTCTGTGTGTGTGTAGTTCTGTGTGTGTAGTTCTGTGTGTGTAGTTCTGTGTGTAGTTCTGTGTGTGTAGTTCTGTGTGTGTAGTTCTGTGTGTGTAGTTCTGTGTGTCTGTGTGTGTAGTTCTGTGTGTGTAGTTCTGTGTGTAGTTCTGTGTGTGTAGTTCTGTGTGTGTAGTTCTGTGTGTCTGTGTGTGTAGTTCTGTGTGTGTAGTTCTGTGTGTGTAGTTCTGTGTGTGTAGTTCTGTGTGTGTAGTTCTGTGTGTGTAGTTCTGTGTGTCTGTGTGTGTAGTTCTGTGTGTCTGTGTGTGTAGTTCTGTGTGTGTAGTTCTGTGTGTCTGTGTGTGTAGTTCTGTGTGTTTGTGTGTGTAGTTCTGTGTGTAGTTCTGTGTGTGTAGTTCTGTGTGTGTAGTTCTGTGCGTGTAGTTCTGTGTGTGTAGTTCTGTGTGTGTAGTTCTGTGTGTGTAGTTCTGTGTGTCTGTGTGTGTAGTTCTGTGTGTGTAGTTCTGTGTGTGTAGTTCTGTGTGTCTGTGTGTGTAGTTCTGTGTGTGTAGTTCTGTGTGTGTAGTTCTGTGTGTGTAGTTCTGTGTGTGTAGTTCTGTGTGTGTAGTTCTGTGTGTGTAGTTCTGTGTGTCTGTGTGTGTAGTTCTGTGTGTGTAGTTCTGTGTGTAGTTCTGTGTGTGTAGTTCTGTGTGTGTATCTCTGACCGGGTCCAGACGATCACTTTCTCTCCCGATGACGTCATTGAGATGTTTTTGGCTCCGACCGGCCGCTCTGACTCCACCTCTTCCTCTCTCTCTCCGTCACTTCCTGTCTGCTCGTTTCCCTTCCTGTTCCTGTCAGGGGGATTCTGGGATGCGTAGTCCATCTCTGTGCGGTTGGTTGCCGTGGGCGACGGAGGATGCTGGAAGAACTCCCAGAATTCCTTCTGCAGGTCCGAGTGGCGTCCGAGCAGAGACGAGATCTGAGAGAACAAACGGGATTCACGTTCAACAAACGGGATTCACGCTCAACAAACGGGATTCACGTTCAGTTTATATTAGTCATCTTCAGCAGAGCATAGGCTTGTCTTACAGGGAGGTGTGTTCAGGTGCATTCTGGTCTTACAGGGAGGTGTGTTCAGGTGCATTCTGCTGGTCTTACAGGGAGGTGTGTTCAGGTGCATTCTGGTCTTACAGGGAGGTGTGTTCAGGTGCATTCTGCTGGTCTTACAGGGAGGTGTGTTCAGGTGCATTCTGGTCTTACAGGGAGGTGTGTTCAGGTGCATTCTGCTGGTCTTACAGGGAGGTGTGTTCAGGTGCATTCTGGTCTTACAGGGAGGTGTGTTCAGGTGCATTCTGCTGGTCTTACAGGGAGGTGTGTTCAGGTGCATTCTGGTCTTACAGGGAGGTGTGTTCAGGTGCATTCTGGTCTTACAGGGAGGTGTGTTCAGGTGCATTCTGGTCTAACAGGGAGGTGTGTTCAGGTGCATTCTGGTCTTACAGGGAGGTGTGTTCAGGTGCATTCTGGTCTTACAGGGAGGTGTGTTCAGGTGCATTCTGGTCTTACAGGGAGGTGTGTTCAGGTGCATTCTGGTCTTACAGGGAGGTGTGTTCAGGTGCATTCTGGTCTTACAGGGAGGTGTGTTCAGGTGCATTCTGGTCTTACAGGGAGGTGTGTTCAGGTGCATTCTGGTCTTACAGGGAGGTGTGTTCAGGTGCATTCTGGTCTAACAGGGAGGTGTGTTCAGGTGCATTCTGGTCTTACAGGGAGGTGTGTTCAGGTGCATTCTGGTCTTACAGGGAGGTGTGTTCAGGTGCATTCTGCTGGTCTTACAGGGAGGTGTGTTCAGGTGCATTCTGCTGGTCTTACAGGGAGGTGTGTTCAGGTGCATTCTGGTCTTACAGGGAGGTGTGTTCAGGTGCATTCTGGTCTTACAGGGAGGTGTGTTCAGGTGCATTCTGCTGGTCTTACAGGGAGGTGTGTTCAGGTGCATTCTGCTGGTCTTACAGGGAGGTGTGTTCCAGGTGCATTCTGCTGGTCTTACAGGGAGGTGTGTTCAGGTGCATTCTGGTCTTACAGGGAGGTGTGTTCAGGTGCATTCTGGTCTTACAGGGAGGTGTGTTCAGGTGCATTCTGGTCTTACAGGGAGGTGTGTTCAGGTGCATTCTGGTCTTACAGGGAGGTGTGTTCAGGTGCATTCTGGTCTTACAGGGAGGTGTGTTCAGGTGCATTCTGCTGGTCTTACAGGGAGGTGTGTTCAGGTGCATTCTGGTCTTACAGGGAGGTGTGTTCAGGTGCATTCTGGTCTTACAGGGAGGTGTGTTCAGGTGCATTCTGGTCTTACAGGGAGGTGTGTTCAGGTGCATTCTGGTCTTACAGGGAGGTGTGTTCAGGTGCATTCTGCTGGTCTTACAGGGAGGTGTGTTCAGGTGCATTCTGCTGGTCTTACAGGGAGGTGTGTTCAGGTGCATTCTGCTGGTCTTACAGGGAGGTGTGTTCAGGTGCATTCTGGTCTTACAGGGAGGTGTGTTCAGGTGCATTCTGGTCTTACAGGGAGGTGTGTTCAGGTGCATTCTGGTCTTACAGGGAGGTGTGTTCAGGTGCATTCTGCTGGTCTTACAGGGAGGTGTGTTCAGGTGCATTCTGCTGGTCTTACAGGGAGGTGTGTTCAGGTGCATTCTGCTGGTCTTACAGGGAGGTGTGTTCAGGTGCATTCTGCTGGTCTTACAGGGAGGTGTGTTCAGGTGCATTCTGCTGGTCTTACAGGGAGGTGTGTTCAGGTGCATTCTGCTGGTCTTACAGGGAGGTGTGTTCAGGTGCATTCTGGTCTTACAGGGAGGTGTGTTCAGGTGCATTCTGGTCTTACAGGGAGGTGTGTTCAGGTGCATTCTGCTGGTCTTACAGGGAGGTGTGTTCAGGTGCATTCTGCTGGTCTTACAGGGAGGTGTGTTCAGGTGCATTCTGGTCTTACAGGGAGGTGTGTTCAGGTGCATTCTGCTGGTCTTACAGGGAGGTGTGTTCAGGTGCATTCTGCTGGTCTTACAGGGAGGTGTGTTCAGGTGCATTCTGCTTGTCTTACAGGGAGGTGTGTTCAGGTGCATTCTGCTGGTCTTACAGGGAGGTGTGTTCAGGTGCATTCTGGTCTTACAGGGAGGTGTGTTCAGGTGCATTCTGGTCTTACAGGGAGGTGTGTTCAGGTGCATTCTGGTCTAACAGGGAGGTGTGTTCAGGTGCATTCTGGTCTTACAGGGAGGTGTGTTCAGGTGCATTCTGGTCTTACAGGGAGGTGTGTTCAGGTGCATTCTGCTGGTCTTACTTGTGTGTGTGTGTCTCTCTGTGTGTGTGTGTGTGTGTGTGTGTGTGTATCACCACTCTGACAGCCAGCCAATCAGAAACAACCTGCAGCTGAATGAATGAATGAATGAATGATGATGATGTAATGGATGAATGATGATGTAATGGTCACCTGGTGCAGTTCCTCAGGTGGGGGGGCGGAGCCTCTCTGCAGCGCTGACACCACCTGTTGGTAGGGGGCGGAGTCACCCCCCAGGCTCCGCCCTAGTCGCCGTAGAAACCGACGGCTGCGTTCAAACTGCTGCTGCTCCGTCAGCTGACACAACACACAGGAAACCACAGAAGAAGAGTTCAGGGGGGGGTCACACTGTAGTCTTTACATACTAAAAAACTACATATATATATATACTACATGTAAACACTAAAACACTAAAAAACTACATATATATATATACTACATATATATACTACATGTAAACACTAAAACACTAACAAAATACATATATATACTACATATAAACACTAAAACACTAACAAAATACATATATATATACTACATATAAACACTAAAACACTAACAAAATACATATATATATACTACATATAAACACTAAAACACTAACAAAATACATATATATACTACATATAAACACTAAAACACTAACAAAATACATATATATACTACATATAAACACTAAAACACTAACAAAATACATACATATATACTACATATAAACACTAAAACACTAACAAAATACATATATATACTAGCATATAAACACTAAAAACACTAACAAAATACATATATATACTACATATAAACACTAAAACACTAACAAAATACATACATATATACTACATATAAACACTAAAACACTAACAAAATACATATATATACTACATATAAACACTAAAACACTAACAAAATACATATATATACTACATATAAACACTAAAACACTAACAAAATACATATATATACTACATGTAAACACTAAAACACTAACAAAATACATATATATACTACATATACTACATATAAACACTAAAACACTAACAAAATACATATATATACTACATATAAACACTAAAACACTAACAAAATACATATATATACTACATATAAACACTAAAACACTAACAAACTACATATATATACTACATATACTACATGTAAACACTAAAACACTAACAAACTACATATATACTACATGTAAACACTAAAACACTAAAACTACATATATATACTACATATACTACATGTAAACACTAAAACACTAACAAAATACATATATATACTACATATACTACATGTAAACACTAAAACACTAAAACTACATACATATACTACATGTAAACACTAAAACACTAAAACTACATACATATACTACATGTAAACACTAAAACACTAAAACTACATACATATACTACATGTAAACACTAAAACACTAAAACTACATACATATACTACATATAAACACTAAAACACTAAAACTACATATATACTACATGTAAACACTAAAACACTAAACTACATACATATACTACATGTAAACACTAAAACACTAAAACTACATATATATACTACATATACTACATGTAAACACTAAAACACTAAAACTACATATATATACTACATATACTACATGTAAACACTAAAACACTAAAACTAGGGCCCACATGTATAGCATATGTAAACACTAAAAGCATGAATCACATGCATATACTACATGTAAACACTAAAAGCACTAAAAACTACATACATATACTGCATGTAAACACTAAAAAGCACTAAAACTACATACATATGCTACGTATAAACACTAAAGCACTAAACTACATATATGTGCTGCATATACTGCATGTAAAACACTAAAGCACTGACTAGTACGTGCATACATGTGAGCGCTAAAGGCACTGGGCTGCACATGTGCTACGTGTGAGCGCTAAAACACTAAAACTACATATATATACTACATATACTACATGTAAACACTAAAACTACATATATATACTACATATACTACATGTAAACACTAAAACTACATATATATACTACATATACTACATGTAAACACTAAAACACTAAAACTACATATATATACTACATGTAAACACTAAAACACTAAATCTACATACATATACTACATATAAACACTAAAACACTAAAACTACATATATATACTACACTATACTACATGTAAACACTACTAAAACTACATATATATACTACATGTAATACACTTAAAACACTAAAACTACATATATATACTACATGTAAATACGTAAAACACTAAAACTACATATATATACTACATATACTACATGTAAACACTAAAACTACTATATACTACTACATATACTACATGTAAACACTAAAACACTAAAACTACATATATACTGACGTAGAACACTAAAACTACATGTGTACATACACGCTAAAACACTAAAACTACATATATATACTACGATGAAAACACTAGCTACATATATATACTACATATGCTACGTATGAGCACTAAAACACTACAAACTACATACATATGCTACATGAGCACTAAAGACACTGAAAACTACATATATACTACATGAGCTAGACACTAAATCTACATGCATATACTACATGTAAACACTAAAACGCTAAAAACTACATATATATACTACATATACTACATGTAAAGCACTAAAGACACTAAACTACATATATACTACATATGCTACATGAGCACTAAAGACACTAAAAACTACATATATACTACATGCTACGCATGAAAACACTAACAAACTACATACATATACTACATGTAAACACTAAAACACTAAAACTACATATATATACTACATGTAAACACTAAAACACTAAAACTACATATATATACTACATGTAAACACTAAAACACTAACAAACTACATATATATACTACATGTAAACACTAAAACACTAAAACTACATATATATACTACATGTAAACACTAAAACACTAAAACTACATACATATACTACATGTAAACACTAAAACACTAAAACTACATATATATACTACATATACTACATGTAAACACTAAAACACTACTACTAAAGATACACACACACACACACACACACACACACACACACACACACACAGTAACCAGTGTAAACCAGTATGAACCTATATAAACTAGTGTAAACCAGTATAAACAAAAATGAACCACTATGAACCAGTATAACCAGTATAAACCCACCAGTCCACAGTGCTGAGCCTGGTCCCTGTATGAACCAGTATAAACCAGTAAGAACTAGTATAAACCAGTATAACCAGTAACCCACCAGTCCACATTGCTGAGCCTGGTCCCAGTATAAACCAGTATGAACCAGTATGGACTAGTATAAACCAGTAACCCACCAGTCCACAGTGCTGAGCCTGGTCCCAGTATGAACCAGTATGAACCAGTATAAACCAGTATGAACCAGTACAAACCAGTATGAACAAGTATAAACCAGTATGAACTAGTATAAACCAGTATGAATCAGTACAAACCAGTATGAACTAGTATAAACCAGTATAAACCAGTATGAAACAGGATGAACTAGTATAAACCAGTATAACCAGTAACCCACCAGTCCACAGTGCTGAGCCTGGTCCCAGTATGAACCAGTATAAACCAGTATGAACCAGTATGAACTAGTATAAACCAGTATAAACCAGTATAAACCAGTATGAACAGGTATAAACCAGTATGAACCAGTATGAACTAGTATAAACCAGTATAAACCCACCAGTCCACAGTGCTGAGCCTGGTCCTAGTATAAACCAGTATAACCAGTATAAACCCACCAGTCCACAGTGCTGAGCCTGGTCCCAGTATGAACCAGTATGAACCAGTATGAACTAGTATAAACCAGTATAACCAGTATAAACCCACCAGTCCACAGTGCTGAGCCTGGTCCCAGTACGAACCAGTATGAACCAGTATGAACTAGTATAAACCAGTATAACCAGTATAAACCCACCAGTCCACAGTGCTGAGCCTGGTCCCAGTATGAACCAGTATAAACCAGTATGAACCAGTATGAACTAGTATAAATCAGTATGAACCAGTATGAACTAGTATAAACCAGTATAAACCAGTATGAACTAGTATAAACCAGTATAACCAGTATAAACCCACCAGTCCACAGTGCTGAGCCTGGTCCTAGTATAAACCAGTATAACCAGTATAAACCCACCAGTCCACAGTGCTGAGCCTGGTCCCAGTATGAACCAGTATAAACCAGTATAACCAGTATAAACCCACCAGTCCACAGTGCTGAGCCTGGTCCCAGTATGAAACAGTATAAACCGGTATGAACCAGTATGAACTAGTATAAACCAGGATAAACCAGTATGAACTAGTATAAACCAGTATGAAACAGTATAAACCAGTATGAACCAGTATGAACTAGTATAAACCAGTATAAACCAGTATGAACTAGTATAAACCAGTATGAACCAGTATAAACCAGTATGAACCAGTATGAACTAGTATAAACCAGTATGAACCAGTATAAACCAGTATGAACTAGTATAAACCAGTATGAAACAGTATAAACCAGTATGAACCAGTATGAACTAGTATAAACCAGTATAAACCAGTATGAACTAGTATAAACCAGTATGAACCAGTATAAACCAGTATGAACCAGTATGAACTAGTATAAACCAGTATGAACCAGTATGAACCAGTATGAACTAGTATAAACCAGTATAACCAGTATAAACCCACCAGTCCACAGTGCTGAGCCTGGTCCCAGTATGAACTAGTATGAACAAGTATGAACTAGTATAAACCAGTATGAACTAGTATGAACTAGTATAAACCAGTATAACCAGTATAAACCAGTATGAACCAGTATGAACTAGTATAAACCAGTATGAACCAGTATGAACCAGTATAAACCAGTATAAACCAGTATGAACCAGTATGAACTAGTATAAACCAGTATGAACCAGTATGAACTAGTATGAACTAGTATAAACCAGTATAACCAGTATAAACCAGTATGAACCAGTATGAACTAGTATAAACCAGTATGAACCAGTATGAACTAGTATGAACTAGTATAAACCAGTATGAACCAGTATGAACTAGTATGAACTAGTATAAACCAGTATAACCAGTATAAACCAGTATGAACCAGTATGAACTAGTATAAACCAGTATGAACCAGTATGAACCAGTATAAACCAGTATAAACCAGTATGAACCAGTATGAACTAGTATGAACCAGTATGAACCAGTATGAACTAGTATGAACTAGTATAAACCAGTATAACCAGTATAAACCAGTATGAACCAGTATGAACTAGTATAAACCAGTATAACCAGTATAAACCAGTATGAACCAGTATGAACAAGTATAAACCAGTATGAACCAGTATGAACCAGTATGAACTAGTATAAACCAGTATGAACCAGTATGAACTAGTATGAACTAGTATAAACCAGTATGAACCAGTATAAACCAGTATGAACTAGTATGAACTAGTATAAACCAGTATGAACCAGTATGAACTAGTATAAACCAGTATGAACCAGTATGAACTAGTATGAACTAGTATAAACCAGTATGAACTAGTATAAACCCACCAGTCCACAGTGCTGAGCCTGGTCCTGGTCCAGGAAGGCTGAGAAGTCTCTCAGTAGTTGGGGCCACGGCTGCAGCACGCGGTGCAGCGCGGCGTACAGACGTTCGGCCGCCCCGTTGCCATGGTTACGGCACCGAGAGAACTGGTCCAGGACCTGGAGCAGCTGGTCCTGGACCCCCGGGGACACCTGGACCGCATCACACACCTGCACAACGAGAGACACAAGTACTAACATTACATGACTCAGCAGATTAATGTTGGCCCTCTCAGAACATGACTCAGCAGATTAATGTTAGTCCTCTCAGAACATGACTCAGCAGATTAATGTTAGTCCTCTCAGAACATGACTCAGCAGATTAATGTTAGCCCTCTCAAAACATGACTCAGCAGATTAACGTTGGCCCTCTCAAAACAAGACTCAGCAGATTAACGTTGGCCCTCTCAAAACATGACTCAGCAGATTAACGTTGGCCCTCTCAAAACATGACTCAGCAGATTAACGTTAGCCCTCTCAAAACATGACTCAGCAGATTAATGTTGGCCCTCTCAAAACAAGACTCAGCAGATTAACGTTGGCCCTCTCAGAACATGACTCAGCAGATTAACGTTGGCCCTCTCAAAACATGACTCAGCAGATTAACGTTGGCCCTCTCAAAACATGACTCAGCAGATTAACGTTGGCCCTCTCAGAACATGACTCAGCAGATTAATGTTGGCCCTCTCAAAACAAGACTCAGCAGATTAACGTTGGCCCTCTCAAAACATGACTCAGCAGATTAATGTTGGCCCTCTCAAAACATGACTCAGCAGATTAATGTTGGCCCTCTCAAAACAAGACTCAGCAGATTAACGTTGGCCCTCTCAAAACATGACTCAGCAGATTAATGTTGGCCCTCTCAAAACAAGACTCAGCAGATTAATGTTGGCCCTCTCAAAACATGACTCAGCAGATTAACATTAGCACTCTCAGAATAGACACATACGTGGTAGAGGTCCTTTAGAGTCAGCCGTCTGTAGATAACCAGCTACAGACACATACGTGGTAGAGGTCCTTTAGAGTCAGCCGTCTGTAGATAACCAGCTACAGACACATACGTGGTAGAGGTCCTTTAGAGTCAGCTGTCTGTAATAACCAGCTACAGACACATACGTGGTAGAGGTCCTTTAGAGTCAGCTGTCTGTAGATAACCAGCTACAGACACATACGTGGTAGAGGTCCTTTAGAGTCAGCCGTCTGTAGATAACCAGCTACAGACACATACGTGGTAGAGGTCCTTTAGAGTCAGCTGTCTGTAATAACCAGCTACAGACACATACGTGGTAGAGGTCCTTTAGAGTCAGCTGTCTGTAGATAACCAGCTACAGACACATACGTGGTAGAGGTCCTTTAGAGTCAGCTGTCTGTAATAACCAGCTACAGACACATACGTGGTAGAGGTCCTTTAGAGTCAGCTGTCTGTAGATAACCAGCTACAGACACATACGTGGTAGAGGTCCTTTAGAGTCAGCTGTCTGTAATAACCAGCTACAGACACATACGTGGTAGAGGTCCTTTAGAGTCAGCTGTCTGTAGATAACCAGCTACAGACACATACGTGGTAGAGGTCCTTTAGAGTCAGCTGTCTGTAGATAACCAGCTACAGACACATACGTGGTAGAGGTCCTTTAGAGTCAGCTGTCTGTAGATAACCAGCTACAGACACATACGTGGTAGAGGTCCTTTAGAGTCAGCTGTCTGTAGATAACCAGCTACAGACACATACGTGGTAGAGGTCCTTTAGAGTCAGCTGTCTGTAGATAACCAGCTACAGACACATACGTGGTAGAGGTCCTTTAGAGTCAGCCGTCTGTAATAACCAGCTACAGACACATACGTGGTAGAGGTCCTTTAGAGTCAGCTGTCTGTAGATAACCAGCTACAGACACATACGTGGTAGAGGTCCTTTAGAGTCAGCTGTCTGTAGATAACCAGCTACAGACACATACGTGGTAGAGGTCCTTTAGAGTCAGCTGTCTGTAGATAACCAGCTACAGACACATACGTGGTAGAGGTCCTTTAGAGTCAGCTGTCTGTAGATAACCAGCTACAGACACATACGTGGTAGAGGTCCTTTAGAGTCAGCTGTCTGTAGATAACCAGCTACAGACACATACGTGGTAGAGGTCCTTTAGAGTCAGCTGTCTGTAGATAACCAGCTACAGACACATACGTGGTAGAGGTCCTTTAGAGTCAGCTGTCTGTAATAACCAGCTACAGACACATACGTGGTAGAGGTCCTTTAGAGTCAGCTGTCTGTAGATAACCAGCTACAGACACATACGTGGTAGAGGTCCTTTAGAGTCAGCTGTCTGTAGATAACCAGCTACAGACACATACGTGGTAGAGGTCCTTTAGAGTCAGCTGTCTGTAGATAACCAGCTACAGACACATACGTGGTAGAGGTCCTTTAGAGTCAGCTGTCTGTAGATAACCAGCTACAGACACATACGTGGTAGAGGTCCTTTAGAGTCAGCTGTCTGTAGATAACCAGCTACAGACACATACGTGGTAGAGGTCCTTTAGAGTCAGCTGTCTGTAGATAACCAGCTACAGACACATACGTGGTAGAGGTCCTTTAGAGTCAGCCGTCTGTAATAACCAGCTACAGACACATACGTGGTAGAGGTCCTTTAGAGTCAGCTGTCTGTAGATAACCAGCTACAGACACATACGTGGTAGAGGTCCTTTAGAGTCAGCTGTCTGTAGATAACCAGCTACAGACACATACGTGGTAGAGGTCCTTTAGAGTCAGCTGTCTGTAGATAACCAGCTACAGACACATACGTGGTAGAGGTCCTTTAGAGTCAGCTGTCTGTAATAACCAGCTACAGACACATACGTGGTAGAGGTCCTTTAGAGTCAGCTGTCTGTAATAACCAGCTACAGACACATACGTGGTAGAGGTCCTTTAGAGTCAGCTGTCTGTAGATAACCAGCTACAGACACATACGTGGTAGAGGTCCTTTAGAGTCAGCTGTCTGTAATAACCAGCTACAGACACATACGTGGTAGAGGTCCTTTAGAGTCAGCTGTCTGTAGATAACCAGCTACAGACACATACGTGGTAGAGGTCCTTTAGAGTCAGCTGTCTGTAATAACCAGCTACAGACACATACGTGGTAGAGGTCCTTTAGAGTCAGCTGTCTGTAGATAACCAGCTACAGACACATACGTGGTAGAGGTCCTTTAGAGTCAGCCGTCTGTAATAACCAGCTACAGACACATACGTGGTAGAGGTCCTTTAGAGTCAGCTGTCTGTAGATAACCAGCTACAGACACATACGTGGTAGAGGTCCTTTAGAGTCAGCCGTCTGTAATAACCAGCTACAGACACATACGTGGTAGAGGTCCTTTAGAGTCAGCCGTCTGTAGATAACCAGCTACAGACACATACGTGGTAGAGGTCCTTTAGAGTCAGCTGTCTGTAGATAACCAGCTACAGACACATACGTGGTAGAGGTCCTTTAGAGTCAGCCGTCTGTAGATAACCAGCTACAGACACATACGTGGTAGAGGTCCTTTAGAGTCAGCCGTCTGTAATAACCAGCTACAGACACATACGTGGTAGAGGTCCTTTAGAGTCAGCTGTCTGTAGATAACCAGCTACAGACACATACGTGGTAGAGGTCCTTTAGAGTCAGCTGTCTGTAATAACCAGCTACAGACACATACGTGGTAGAGGTCCTTTAGAGTCAGCTGTCTGTAATAACCAGCTACAGACACATACGTGGTAGAGGTCCTTTAGAGTCAGCTGTCTGTAGATAACCAGCTACAGACACATACGTGGTAGAGGTCCTTTAGAGTCAGCTGTCTGTAGATAACCAGCTACAGACACATACGTGGTAGAGGTCCTTTAGAGTCAGCCGTCTGTAATAACCAGCTACAGACACATACGTGGTAGAGGTCCTTTAGAGTCAGCCGTCTGTAGATAACCAGCTACAGACACATACGTGGTAGAGGTCCTTTAGAGTCAGCCGTCTGTAATAACCAGCTACAGACACATACGTGGTAGAGGTCCTTTAGAGTCAGCTGTCTGTAGATAACCAGCTACAGACACATACGTGGTAGAGGTCCTTTAGAGTCAGCTGTCTGTAATAACCAGCTACAGACACATACGTGGTAGAGGTCCTTTAGAGTCAGCTGTCTGTAATAACCAGCTACAGACACATACGTGGTAGAGGTCCTTTAGAGTCAGCTGTCTGTAGATAACCAGCTACAGACACATACGTGGTAGAGGTCCTTTAGAGTCAGCTGTCTGTAATAACCAGCTACAGACACATACGTGGTAGAGGTCCTTTAGAGTCAGCTGTCTGTAGATAACCAGCTACAGACACATACGTGGTAGAGGTCCTTTAGAGTCAGCCGTCTGTAATAACCAGCTACAGACACATACGTGGTAGAGGTCCTTTAGAGTCAGCTGTCTGTAGATAACCAGCTACAGACACATACGTGGTAGAGGTCCTTTAGAGTCAGCTGTCTGTAGATAACCAGCTACAGACACATACGTGGTAGAGGTCCTTTAGAGTCAGCTGTCTGTAGATAACCAGCTACAGACACATACGTGGTAGAGGTCCTTTAGAGTCAGCTGTCTGTAGATAACCAGCTACAGACACATACGTGGTAGAGGTCCTTTAGAGTCAGCTGTCTGTAGATAACCAGCTACAGACACATACGTGGTAGAGGTCCTTTAGAGTCAGCTGTCTGTAGATAACCAGCTACAGACACATACGTGGTAGAGGTCCTTTAGAGTCAGCCGTCTGTAATAACCAGCTACAGACACATACGTGGTAGAGGTCCTTTAGAGTCAGCTGTCTGTAGATAACCAGCTACAGACACATACGTGGTAGAGGTCCTTTAGAGTCAGCTGTCTGTAATAACCAGCTACAGACACATACGTGGTAGAGGTCCTTTAGAGTCAGCTGTCTGTAATAACCAGCTACAGACACATACGTGGTAGAGGTCCTTTAGAGTCAGCTGTCTGTAATAACCAGCTACAGACACATACGTGGTAGAGGTCCTTTAGAGTCAGCTGTCTGTAATAACCAGCTACAGACACATACGTGGTAGAGGTCCTTTAGAGTCAGCTGTCTGTAGATAACCAGCTACAGACACATACGTGGTAGAGGTCCTTTAGAGTCAGCTGTCTGTAATAACCAGCTACAGACACATACGTGGTAGAGGTCCTTTAGAGTCAGCTGTCTGTAGATAACCAGCTACAGACACATACGTGGTAGAGGTCCTTTAGAGTCAGCTGTCTGTAATAACCAGCTACAGACACATACGTGGTAGAGGTCCTTTAGAGTCAGCTGTCTGTAATAACCAGCTACAGACACATACGTGGTAGAGGTCCTTTAGAGTCAGCTGTCTGTAGATAACCAGCTACAGACACATACGTGGTAGAGGTCCTTTAGAGTCAGCTGTCTGTAATAACCAGCTACAGACACATACGTGGTAGAGGTCCTTTAGAGTCAGCCGTCTGTAGATAACCAGCTACAGACACATACGTGGTAGAGGTCCTTTGAGTCAGCTGTCTGTAATAACCAGCTACAGACACATACGTGGTAGAGGTCCTTTAGAGTCAGCTGTCTGTAGATAACCAGCTACAGACACATACGTGGTAGAGGTCCTTTAGAGTCAGCTGTCTGTAATAACCAGCTACAGACACATACGTGGTAGAGGTCCTTTAGAGTCAGCCGTCTGTAGATAACCAGCTACAGACACATACGTGGTAGAGGTCCTTTAGAGTCAGCTGTCTGTAATAACCAGCTACAGACACATACGTGGTAGAGGTCCTTTAGAGTCAGCTGTCTGTAGATAACCAGCTACAGACACATACGTGGTAGAGGTCCTTTAGAGTCAGCTGTCTGTAGATAACCAGCTACAGACACATACGTGGTAGAGGTCCTTTAGAGTCAGCCGTCTGTAGATAACCAGCTACAGACACATACGTGGTAGAGGTCCTTTAGAGTCAGCTGTCTGTAGATAACCAGCTACAGACACATACGTGGTAGAGGTCCTTTAGAGTCAGCTGTCTGTAGATAACCAGCTACAGACACATACGTGGTAGAGGTCCTTTAGAGTCAGCTGTCTGTAGATAACCAGCTACAGACACATACGTGGTAGAGGTCCTTTAGAGTCAGCTGTCTGTAATAACCAGCTACAGACACATACGTGGTAGAGGTCCTTTAGAGTCAGCTGTCTGTAGATAACCAGCTACAGACACATACGTGGTAGAGGTCCTTTAGAGTCAGCTGTCTGTAGATAACCAGCTACAGACACATACGTGGTAGAGGTCCTTTAGAGTCAGCTGTCTGTAGATAACCAGCTATATTATAATATAAATATATTTAGATATATTAATATATTAATTAATATATAATAATATTATATTATAATATTAAATATATATTAATATTTTTATATATATATATATATATATATATTAATATATCATTTATATATTAATATTATAATATTAATATATTAATATATTAATTTATAAATATATTAATTATATATTCTAACTCACTCTGAGCAGATAATCCTGGGCCTCCTCAGACTGGTCCTCTTCGTTATCTGATGGGTCCTGCAGACAGACAGGCAGACAGACATGTTAGATAGACAGACGGGCAGACAGACAGGTTAGACAGGATAGATAGGTGAGAAAAAAAGGTTAGAAAGACGGGCAGACAGACAGGTTAGACAGACAGACAGACAGACAGGTTAGACAGACAGACAAAGAGACAGACAGGTTAGATAGAGAGAGAGACAGATAGTCAGACAGAGACAGACAGGTTAGATACAGAGAGAAACAGACAGACAGACGGAGAGAGAGACAGACAGGTTAGACAGAGAGAGAGACAGATAGTCAGACAGAGAGACAGACAGGTTAGATAGAGAGAGAGACAGATAGTCAGACAAAGAGACAGACAGGTTAGATAGAGAGAGAAACAGACAGACAGACAGAGAGACAGACAGGTTCGACAGAGAGAGAGACAGATAGTCAGACAGAGAGACAGACAGGTTAGATAGAGAGAGAGACAGACAGACAGACAGAGAGACAGACAGGTTAGACAGACAGAGACAGACAAAGAGACAGACAGGTTAGATGAGAGAAACAGACAGACAGACAGAGAGACAGACAGACAGGTTAGACAGACAGAGAGAGAGACAGATAGTCAGACAAAGAGACAGACAGGTTAGAGAGAGGAACAGACAGACAGACAGAGAGACAGACAGACAGGTTAGACAGACAGAGAGAGAGACAGACAGACAGAGAGAGAGACAGATAGTCAGACAAAGAGACAGACAGGTTAGAGAGAGAAACAGACAGACAGACAGAGAGACAGACAGACAGGTTAGACAGAGAGAGAGACAGATAGTCAGACAGAGAGACAGACAGGTTAGATAGAGAGAGAGACAGATAGTCAGACAGACAAGTTAGACAGAGAGAGAGACAGATAGTCAGACAGACAGACAGGTTAGATAGAGAGAGAGACAGATAGTCAGACAGACAGACAGGTTAGATAGAGAGAGAGACAGATAGTCAGACAGACAGACAGGTTAGATAGAGAGAGAGACAGATAGTCAGACAGACAGACAGGTTAGATAGAGAGAGAGACAGATAGTCAGACAGACAGACAGGTTAGACAGAGAGAGAGACAGATAGTCAGACAGACAGACAGGTTAGACAGAGAGAGAGACAGATAGTCAGACAGACAGACAGGTTAGATTTAAATTATAAATCCAGAATATTTGGGGAATCAGACCTTCAGCCGGAGGACCGACTCTTCTTCTTCTTCTTCTGCTGCTCTCGAAGGCGACGGCGTCACTTCCTGTTCCCTCTCTGACTCCGCCCCCTCGGCGTCGTCACTTCCTGCCGAGCTCGGCACCATGACATCATCGCCCTCCGTCCCGATGACATCACCATCGCCCTCCGAGTGGGCGGGGCCTCCAGGGTTTGGGGGCGGAGCTCTTACTCCTCTTCTTCTTCTTCTCTTCTTCCTCAGGCCGACCAGCGTCCGATAGTGGCGTCTGATTCGCTCTCTGGTCGTCATGGAGACGGACCCGGGGGTGTCGGGGGGGTCGTCGGGGGGAGGGGAAGGGTGCGGGGCTTCTGCAGCAGCAGGAAGCCGATTCGTCTGAAGTCCAGCTGTTTGGGGAGGCGGGGGGGGTACCTGGTGGGGGAGGGGTCAAAATCATCAAAACATCCGTAACCTGTCTGTCTGCCTGTCTGTCTGTCTGTCTTTCTGTCTTTGTCTGTTTCTCTGTCTGTCTGTCTGTTTCTCTGTCTGTCTGTCTGTTTCTCTGTCTGTCTGTCTGTCTGTTTCTCTGTCTGTCTGTCTGTCTGCCTTCCTGACTGTCTGTCTGCATGCCTGTATGTCTGTCTGTTTCTCTGTCTGTCTGTCTGTCTGTCTGCCTGTCTGTCTGCATGTCTGTCTGATTCTCTTTCTGTCTGTCTGTCTGTCTGTCTGTCTGTCTGTCTGTCTGTCTGTCTGTCTGTCTGCATGCCTGTATGTCTGTCTGTTTCTCTGTCCGTCTGCCTGTCTGTCTGCATGTCTGTCTGATTCCCTGTCTGTCTGCCTGTCTGTCTGTTTCTCTGTCTGCCTGCCTGCCTGCCTGTCTGTCTTTGTCTGTTTCTCTGTCTGTCTGTTTCTCTGTCTGCCTGCCCGTTTGTCTGCCTGTCTGTCTGTCTGTCTGTCTGTCTGTCTGTCTGTCTGCCTGTCTGTCTGCCTATATATTATAACTATTGTAGTAATATTATATTAAGAGTATACTGTACGTGTCTGTTAAAGTTCATATTATAACTATTGTAGTAATATTATATTAAGAGTATACTGTACGTGTCTGTTAAAGTTCATATTATAACTATTGTAGTAATATTATATTAAGAGTATACTGTATGTGTCTGTTAAAGTTCATATTATAACTATTGTAGTAATATTATATTAAGAGTATACTGTACGTGTCTGTTAAAGTTCATATTATAACTATTGTAGTAATATTATATTAAGAGTATACTGTACGTGTCTGTTAAAGTTCATATTATAACTATTGTAGTAATATTATATTAAGAGTATACTGTACGTGTCTGTTAAAGTTCATATTATAACTATTGTAGTAATATTATATTAAGAGTATACTGTACGTGTCTGTTAAAGTTCATATTATAACTATTGTAGTAATATTATATTAAGAGTATACTGTACGTGTCTGTTAAAGTTCATATTATAACTATTGTAGTAATATTATATTAAGAGTATACTGTACGTGTCTGTTAAAGTTCATATTATAACTATTGTAGTAATATTATATTAAGAGTATACTGTACGTGTCTGTTAAAGTTCATATTATAACTATTGTAGTAATATTATATTAAGAGTATACTGTACGTGTCTGTTAAAGTTCATATTATAACTATTGTAGTAATATTATATTAAGAGTATACTGTACGTGTCTGTTAAAGTTTATATTATAACTATTGTAGTAATATTATATTAAGAGTATACTGTACGTGTCTGTTAAAGTTCATATTATAACTATTGTAGTAATATTATATTAAGAGTATACTGTACGTGTCTGTTAGTTCATATTATAACTATTGTAGTAATATTATATTAAGAGTATACTGTACGTGTCTGTTAAAGTTTATATTATAACTATTGTAGTAATATTATATTAAGAGTATACTGTACGTGTCTGTTAAAGTTTATATTATAACTATTGTAGTAATATTATATTAAGAGTATACTGTACGTGTCTGTTAAAGTTCATATTATAACTATTGTAGTAATATTATATTAAGAGTATACTGTACGTGTCTGTTAAAGTTTATATTATAACTATTGTAGTAATATTATATTAAGAGTATACTGTACGTGTCTGTTAAAGTTTATATTATAACTATTGTAGTAATATTATATTAAGAGTATACTGTACGTGTCTGTTAAAGTTTATATTATAACTATTGTAGTAATATTATATTAAGAGTATACTGTACGTGTCTGTTAAAGTTTCATATTATAACTATTGTAGTAATATTATATTAAGAGTATACTGTACGTGTCTGTTAAAGTTCATATTATAACTATTGTAGTAATATTATATTAAGAGTATACTGTACGTGTCTGTTAAAGTTTATATTATAACTATTGTAGTAATATTATATTAAGAGTATACTGTACGTGTCTGTTAGTTTATATTATAACTATTGTAGTAATATTATATTAAGAGTATACTGTACGTGTCTGTTAAAGTTCATATTATAACTATTGTAGTAATATTATATTAAGAGTATACTGTACGTGTCTGTTAAAGTTTATATTATAACTATTGTAGTAATATTATATTAAGAGTATACTGTATGTGTCTGTTAAAGTTCATATTATAACTATTGTAGTAATATTATATTAAGAGTATACTGTATGTGTCTGTTAAAGTTTATATTATAACTATTGTAGTAATATTATATTAAGAGTATACTGTACGTGTCTGTTAAAGTTTATATTATAACTATTGTAGTAATATTATATTAAGAGTATACTGTACGTGTCTGTTAAAGTTCATATTATAACTATTGTAGTAATATTATATTAAGAGTATACTGTACGTGTCTGTTAAAGTTTCATATTATAACTATTGTAGTAATATTATATTAAGAGTATACTGTACGTGTCTGTTAAAGTTCATATTATAACTATTGTAGTAATATTATATTAAGAGTATACTGTACGTGTCTGTTAAAGTTTATATTATAACTATTGTAGTAATATTATATTAAGAGTATACTGTACGTGTCTGTTAAAGTTCATATTATAACTATTGTAGTAATATTATATTAAGAGTATACTGTACGTGTCTGTTAAAGTTCATATTATAACTATTGTAGTAATATTATATTAAGAGTATACTGTACGTGTCTGTTAAAGTTCATATTATAACTATTGTAGTAATATTATATTAAGAGTATACTGTACGTGTCTGTTAAAGTTTATATTATAACTATTGTAGTAATATTATATTAAGAGTATACTGTACGTGTCTGTTAAAGTTTATATTATAACTATTGTAGTAATATTATATTAAGAGTATACTGTATGTGTCTGTTAAAGTTCATATTATAACTATTGTAGTAATATTATATTAAGAGTATACTGTACGTGTCTGTTAAAGTTTATATTATAACTATTGTAGTAATATTATATTAAGAGTATACTGTACGTGTCTGTTAAAGTTCATATTATAACTATTGTAGTAATATTATATTAAGAGTATACTGTACGTGTCTGTTAAAGTTCATATTATAACTATTGTAGTAATATTATATTAAGAGTATACTGTACGTGTCTGTTAAAGTTCATATTATAACTATTGTAGTAATATTATATTAAGAGTATACTGTACGTGTCTGTTAAAGTTTCATATTATAACTATTGTAGTAATATTATATTAAGAGTATACTGTACGTGTCTGTTAAAGTTTATATTATAACTATTGTAGTAATATTATATTAAGAGTATACTGTACGTGTCTGTTAAAGTTTCATATTATAACTATTGTAGTAATATTATATTAAGAGTATACTGTACGTGTCTGTTAAAGTTTATATTATAACTATTGTAGTAATATTATATTAAGAGTATACTGTACGTGTCTGTTAAAGTTTATATTATAACTATTGTAGTAATATTATATTAAGAGTATACTGTACGTGTCTGTTAAAGTTTATATTATAACTATTGTAGTAATATTATATTAAGAGTATACTGTACGTGTCTGTTAAAGTTTATATTATAACTATTGTAGTAATATTATATTAAGAGTATACTGTACGTGTCTGTTAAAGTTTATATTATAACTATTGTAGTAATATTATATTAAGAGTATACTGTACGTGTCTGTTAAAGTTTATATTATAACTATTGTAGTAATATTATATTAAGAGTATACTGTACGTGTCTGTTAAAGTTTATATTATAACTATTGTAGTAATATTATATTAAGAGTATACTGTACGTGTCTGTTAAAGTTTATATTATAACTATTGTAGTAATATTATATTAAGAGTATACTGTACGTGTCTGTTAAAGTTTATATTATAACTATTGTAGTAATATTATATTAAGAGTATACTGTACGTGTCTGTTAAAGTTTATATTATAACTATTGTAGTAATATTATATTAAGAGTATACTGTACGTGTCTGTTAAAGTTCATATTATAACTATTGTAGTAATATTATATTAAGAGTATACTGTACGTGTCTGTTAAAGTTTAATGTTATAACTATTGTAGTAATATTATATTAAGAGTATACTGTACGTGTCTGTTAAAGTTCATATTATAACTATTGTAGTAATATTATATTAAGAGTATACTGTATGTGTCTGTTAAAGTTCATATTATAACTATATATTATCAGACTGAAAGGGTCCCAGGGCTAGTACCTGGTGCCGGGGGGGAAGCTGTAGGTCATGTGACCCTGACGGGAGGGCGGGCCCTTGGGGGCGGAGCCTAGTGGGCCCTTGGGGGCGGAGCCTGGCGGGCCCTTGGGGGCGGAGCCTGGCAGGTGGTTGTAGTCTCTGACCGCTGCGTAGATCACAGGAAGGCTCCGCTGGAGGAAGGAAAGCTTTGATGTTAGAGGCTGACTGCTGACCAATCACACAGCTGAGATAGAATACTGAGCAGTGATTGGGTCATTCGTGTTGTGGGGGTGGAGGGGATCAGCCAATCAGCATCAGGGCTCGACATTAAGGCTTGTCAGCTTGTCCGGGACAAGTAGATCTTTTTTAGTAGGGCAAGTGGGAGAGAAATTGACTTACCCCGCTGGACAAGTTAAAAGTCAAACTAAATAAAATGCCGTGTTAGTTCACGTTATGTGCCACTCTTTACGTCCAGGTTACCGATTTGAAACAAATACATTTTTTGGCAGGACAGCCAGCAGGTCAGTCAGCAGGACAGCCAGCAGGTCAGTCAGCAGGACAGCCAGCAGGATAGCCAGCAGGTCAGTCAGCAGGACAGTCAGCAGGACAGCCAGCAGGTCAGTCAGCAGGACAGCCAGCAGGTCAGTCAGCAGGACAGTCAGCAGGACAGCCAGCAGGTCAGTCAGCAGGACAGCCAGCAGGACAGCCAGCAGGTCAGTCAGCGGGACAGTCAGCAGGACAGTCAGCAGGACAGTCAGCTGGACAGTCAGCAGGTCAGTCAGCAGGACAGCCAGCAGGTCAGTCAGCAGGTCAGTCAGCAGGACAGCCAGCAGGACAGCCAGCAGGTCAGTCAGCGGGACAGTCAGCAGGTCAGTCAGCAGGACAGTCAGCTGGACAGTCAGCAGGACAGTCAGCAGGACAGTCAGCTGGACAGTCAGCAGGTCAGTCAGCAGGACAGCCAGCAGGTCAGTCAGCAGGACAGCCAGCAGGACAGCCAGCAGGACAGTCAGCTGGACAGTCAGCAGGACAGCCAGCAGGTCAGTCAGCAGGACAGCCAGCAGGACAGCCAGCAGGACAGTCAGCAGGACAGCCAGCAGGTCAGTCAGCAGGACAGCCAGCAGGACAGTCAGCTGGACAGTCAGCAGGACAGCCAGCAGGTCAGTCAGCAGGACAGCCAGCGGGACAGTCAGCTGGTCATTCAGCGGGACAGTCAGCGGGTCAGTCAGCGGGACAGCCAGCGGGACAGTCAGCTGGTCATTCAGCGGGACAGTCAGCGGGTCAGTCAGCGGGACAGCCAGCGGGACAGCCAGCAGGACAGCCAGCGGGACAGTCAGCTGGTCATTCAGCGGGACAGTCAGCGGGTCAGTCAGCGGGACAGCCAGCGGGACAGTCAGCAGGACAGTCAGCAGGACAGCCAGCGGGTCAGCCAGCGGGACAGCCAGCAGGACAGTCAGCAGGACAGCCAGCGGGACAGCCAGCGGGACAGCCAGCAGGTCAGTCAGCAGGACAGCCAGCGGGACAGCCAGCAGGTCAGTCAGCGGGACAGCCAGCAGGTCAGTCAGCAGGACAGCCAGCGGGTCAGTCAGCGGGACAGTCAGCAGGACAGCCAGCGGGTCAGCCAGCGGGACAGCCAGCAGGACAGTCAGCGGGACAGTCAGCGGGACAGTCAGCGGGACAGCCAGCAGGTCAGTCAGCGGGACAGCCAGCAGGACAGTCAGCGGGACAGTCAGCGGGACAGTCAGCTGGACAGTCAGCGGGACAGTCAGCGGGACAGTCAGCGGGACAGCCAGCGGGTCAGTCAGCGGGACAGCCAGCAGGACAGTCAGCGGGACAGTCAGCGGGACAGCCAGCGGGACAGTCAGCTGGACAGTCAGCGGGACAGTCAGCGGGACAGCCAGCGGGACAGTCAGCGGGACAGTCAGCGGGACAGCCAGCGGGACAGTCAGCTGGACAGTCAGCTGGACAGTCAGCGGGACAGTCAGCGGGTCAGTCAGTGGGACAGTCAGCGGGACAGTCAGCAGGTCAGTCAGCGGGACAGTCAGCGGGACAGTCAGCTGGTCATTCAGCGGGACAGTCAGCGGGACAGTCAGCGGGACAGCCAGCTGGTCATTCAGCGGGACAGCCAGCAGGTCAGTCAGCGGGACAGTCAGCGGGACAGTCAGCGGGACAGTCAGCGGGACAGTCAGCGGGACAGTCAGCGGGACAGTCAGCTGGTCATTCAGCGGGACAGCCAGCAGGTCAGTCAGCGGGACAGTCAGCGGGACAGTCAGCGGGACAGTCAGCTGGTCATTCAGCGGGACAGCCAGCAGGTCAGTCAGCAGGTCAGTCAGCGGGAC
>JABUOV010000376.1:0-2500 GCA_025617405.1 Perca schrenkii
TTAAATAAACGCCATCAATACTGAAACGTCAGTTGTCCGTGTACAGTCCGTATATGGTCACAGTGCGTCGCTCTGGGACAGGCGAGTATGAGGCTGGGAGGGGAACAATCACAGTATACTCATTTCTAAAACTAATTTTTAAGTGTGTGAATAACCTTGCACCAGAAATATCTTGTCAACTAGTAGTGAAACAAAAGAGTGGAATAAGAACTAGAGGCACAGTAAGTGGTAACTTTATAGCGGCAAAACGTAGAACAACATTTGGTCAGACATCATTCTCAGTAAGAGGCGTAAAAATGTGGAATGCTTTACCATTAGAAATTAAAACATTGACAGAACTCAAGGTTTTCAATACACATTTAAAGCAATGGCTGAAACTGAAAGAACTCTGTGAACACTGACTGTACAAGACACAACAGAATACATACAAATATAATGTTGCATATGTTAGCATGCACAGACACATGCATACTTTTGTGTTCTTGTATTGTTAAATGTGTCTAAACTCTGTTTTATAGTGATTTTTACATTCATTTAAGTCCATATTTTATTTCATGTATGGGATGTATTTATTGTATGTATTTTAATAGTTAAATTTTTTTTATATTAATACTCTGTAATTTCTGTTTTAATTTTAAAAGTCTATCCAGGGACAGGGGTTGCAAATTAGTCATGGCTATAAACCTGTATGCATGGCATCTACTTTGTATTTTTATAAAGCAATGTTCTATGCATTTGTCCCTGTCAAATAAACATTAAATAAATAAATAAATACTAACTACAAAAATATAGACTACACCACTGCGTGTCACCCTGTAGTCTGAAGCATACGTGCAGTTACACATAACATTTCCATACAAAAGTAAAAGAATCAGGACCTCGAAAATCTAGAAAAGCTAGAAAATCATTGGCGATGCCCAGCTCTACTGTATTCATTGTCGTCAAAGTGGCATTATAACATTAAAACGTGCAATATGTAATATAGTTACTGTAATAATTCCCCAAATGACCCCAATTATGTCATCAGATATTAAGGAAACACGCTAAGTTGAAATACTATCTTATCTGACAACAATGCTAAAGCCAGTAGTTTCTCCTTTTGAAATTTCCATTCTGTGGTGGTACTGGGCAGCTTTTAGGTATGAATGTGATCAGATCAGACTGTGGTGGTACTGGGCAGCTTCCAGTATGAATGTGATCAGGTCAGACTGTGGTGGTACTGGGCAGCTTCCAGTATGAATGTGATCAGATCAGACTGTGGTGGTACTGGGCAGCTTCCAGTATGAATGTGATCAGATCAGACTGTGGTTGTACTGGGCAGCTTCCAGTATGAATGTGATCAGGTCAGACTGTGGTGGTACTGGGCAGCTTCCAGTATGAATGTGATCAGATCAGACTGTGGTGGTACTGGGCAGCTTCCAGTATGAATGTGATCAGGTCAGACTGTGGTGGTACTGGGCAGCTTCCAGTATGAATGTGATCAGATCAGACTGTGGTGGTACTGGGCAGCTTCCAGTATGAATGTGATCAGATCAGACTGTGGTGGTACTGGGCAGCTTCCAGGCCTGAATGTGATCAGGTCAGACTGTGGTTGTACTGGGCAGCTTCCAGATATGAATGTGGTCAGTGCTGTGGAGGAAGGTCTGGACATGGGAGTTTAGAGAACGCCTAAACCCCCAACACAAATATGTGCACCTAAGTCTACCGCAAACCGAGCAAAAACACTATTGTGTGGATGTGTACAAACTCTCTTTAAGTCAAACACACAAGAGACCCTGGCTGAGTTCCCAGAAAGCCTAGTGGCTCTAATCGACGAGCAAGTTATGAACAAGCTTTTATTTTCAAAGGGTTTCTTTGTGTTTCCCTGCAGTGGGATTATCATGATGTCGTCGTGCCGGTGGCCCCTCCCCTCTCTCCTCCTCCTCCTCCTCCTCTCTCTGCTGGTCCAATCAGCCGCTTCCTCTCCGAACGCCACCAACGATTCGTCGCTCCAGACGGTAACGCTGGCAGCCATCTTGCCCCTGACGAACACAGCGTATGCGTGGGCGTGGCCCCGAGTGGGCGCGGCGCTGCGGCGCGCCGTACGGCAGGTGAACTCCGACCCCACGCTGCTGCCCGGCATCACGCTGCGGCTCGTCCACAACAACTCGGAGAACCCCGACGGATTCTGCTCGGACTTCATGGCGCCGCTGATGGCCGTCATCCTGAGGGAGGACTGCAACCCGTGGGCGTTCATCGGGCCAGGCTGCGACTATTCGGCCTCGCCTGTCGCCCGATTCACCACGCACTGGGACATACCAATGGTGAGTAGGAGAAGGCTACTGGGACATACCAATGGTGAGTAGGAGAGGGGTACTGGGACATACCAATGGTGGGTAGGAGAGGGTTACTGGGACATACCAATGGTGGGTAGGAGAGGGTTACTGGGACATACCAATGGTGAGTAGGAGAAGGCTACTGGGACATACCAATGGTGAGTAGGAGAGGGGTACTGGGACAT
>JABUOV010000376.1:7500-10000 GCA_025617405.1 Perca schrenkii
GTGTGTGTGTTTCTGTGTGTGTCTCTGTATGTGTGTATGTGTGTGTTTCTGTGTGTATCTCTTTGTGTCTGTGTGTCTCTGTGTGTGTCTGTGTGTGTGTGTCTGTGTGTGTCTCTGTGTGTGTCTGTGTGTGTGTGTCTGTGTGTGTCTGTGTGTGTGTTTCTGTGTGTGTCTGTGTGTGTGTGTCTGTGTGTCTCTGTGTGTGTGTTGTCCTAGTTGTGTACCTGTGCGTCTCCTGGGACGACCTGCGGAAGCTGCTGCTCCAGTTCTGGCGGGACGGTGTGCAGCTGGACGACTACGTCTTCTTCTTCATCGATCTGTTCGCTGAGGGTCTGAGGGGGGGGGGCCCAGTCCGCCCGTGGTTCAGAGGAGACAAGGACGACTCCGCCGCACGCCAAGCCTTCAGGGTGACACCTCACTATCATTATTAGTATTATTATTAATATTTTTAGTATTAGGAGGAGGAACCTATTGCATGTTCATATATTTACTGACTGGGACAGGTGTGTGTTTTTATGTACAGTGTATAGGCTCTTTGTGTTGTGCAATATGTAGGCTATTTCAATTCAATTCAGTTTTATTTATAGTATCAAATCATAACATAGGTTATCTCGAGACACTTTACAGATAGAGTAGGTCTAGACCACACTCTATAATTTACAAAGCCCCAACAATTCCAACAATTACAGTAATTCCCTCAAGAGCAAGCAGTGCGACAGTGTTGAGGAAAAACTCCCTCTTGGGAAGAAACCTGGGACAGACCCAGGCTCTTGGTAGGCGGTGTCTGACGGGCCGGTTGGGGGTGTGATGAACAGTGGTGATAATAGTCACATTAATAATGGAACAGTGACTTCAAATGGTAGTCGTAGTAGTTCATGTCATATCAGGGCACTGCAGGGCGTTACAGGATGTAGCGTGGCCCAGCAGAGCATGGATGGACGTAGCAGGAAGCAGGAGGGTTCAGCAGGAAGCAGCAGGGTTCAGCAGGAAGCAGCAGGGTTCAGCAGGAAGCTGCAGGGTTCAGTAGGAAGCAGCAGCGTTCAGCAGGAAGCAGCAGGGTTCAGCAGGAAGCTGCAGGGTTCAGCAGGAAGCAGCAGGGTTCAGCAGGAAGCAGCAGGGTTCAGCAGGAAGCAGCAGGGTTCAGCAGGAAGCTGCAGGGTTCAGTAGTAAGCAGCAGGAAGCAGCACGGTTCAGCAGGAAGCAGCAGGGTTCAGCAGGAAGTAGCAGGGTTCAGCAGGAAGCAGCAGTGTTCAGCAGGAAGCAGCAGGGTTCAGCAGGGTTCAGCAGGAAGTAGCAGGGTTCAGCAGGAAGCAGCAGGGTTCAGCAGGAAGCAGCAGGGTTCAGCAGGAAGCAGCAGTGTTCAGCAGGAAGCAGCAGGGTTCAGCAGGGTTCAGCAGGAAGCAGCAGGGTTCAGCAGGAAACAGCAGGGTTCAGCAGGAAGTAGCAGGGTTCAGCAGGAAGCAGCAGGGTTCAGCAGGAAGCAGCAGGGTCCAGCAGGAAGCAGCATGGTTCAGCAGGAAGCAGCAGGGTTCAGCAGGAAGCTGCAGGGTTCAGCAGGAAGCAGCAGGGTTCAGCAGGAAACAGCAGGGTTCAGCAGGGTTCAGCAGGATTCAGCAGGGTTCAGCAGGAAGTAGCAAGGTTCAGCAGGAAGCAGCAGGGTTCAGCAGGGTTCAGCAGGAAGCTGCAGGGTTCAGCAGGAAGCAGCAGGGTTCAGCAGGAAGCAGCAGGGTTCAGCAGGGTTCAGCAGGATTCAGCAGGGTTCAGCAGGAAGTAGCAAGGTTCAGCAGGAAGCAGCAGGGTTCAGCAGGGTTCAGCAGGAAGTAGCAGGGTTCAGCAGGAAGCAGCAGGGTTCAGAGGAAGCAGCAGGGTTCAGCAGGAAACAGCAGGGTTCAGCAGGAAGCTGCAGGGTTCAGCAGGAAGCAGCAGGGTTCAGCAGGAAGCAGCAGGGTTCAGCAGGAAGCAACAAGGTTCAGCAGGAAGCAGCAGGGTTCAGCAGGGTTCAGCAGGAAGTAGCAGGGTTCAGCAGGAAGCTGCAGGGTTCAGCAGGAAGCAGCAGGGTTCAGCAGGAAGCAGCAGGGTTCAGCAGGAAGCAGCAGGGTTCAGCAGGGTTCAGCAGGGTTCAGCAGGAAGTAGCAAGGTTCAGCAGGAAGCAGCAAGGTTCAGCAGGGTTCAGCAGGAAGTAGCAGGGTTCAGCAGGAAGCAGCAGGGTTCAGCAGGAAGCAGCAGGGTTCAGCAGGAAGCAGCAGGGTTCAGCAGGAAGCAGCACGGTTCAGCAGGAAGCTGCAGGGTTTAGCAGGAAGCTGCAGGGTTCAGCAGGAAGCAGCAGGGTTCAGCAGGAAGCAGCATGACATTGCAGGGCACCGCTGAGCTCAGCAGGGAGTGCAGCAGGACCACGGCGACAGCTGGAACCAGGATCTTGGTGCCAACGTTCTCCAAGGAAATACGCTGGGGGAAAAAACATAAGGACTCCGGGGAGTAAACTCCACAGAAGCTAGGATCA
>JABUOV010000376.1:17500-22500 GCA_025617405.1 Perca schrenkii
GTAGTATTAGATCCCAGTTTGTGTAGACTGAGCTTTTTATTTTGTAGTATGAGTTCCCAGTTTGTGTAGACTGAGCTTTTATTTTGTATTATGAGTTCCCAGTTTGTGTAGACTGAGCTTTTATTTTGTAGTATGAGTTCCAAGTTTGTGTAGACTGAGCTTTTATTTTGTAGTATGAGTTCCCAGTTTGTGTAGACTGAGCTTTTATTTTGTAGTATGAGTTCCCAGTTTGTGTAGACTGAGCTTTTATTTTGTAGTATTAGATCCCAGTTTGTGTAGACTGAGCTTTTATTTTGTAGTATGAGTTCCCAGTTTGTGTAGACTGAGCTTTTATTTTGTAGTATTAGATCCCAGTTTGTGTAGACTGAGCTTTTATTTTGTAGTATGAGTTCCCAGTTTGTGTAGACTGAGCTTTTATTTTGTAGTATGAGTTCCCAGTTTGTGTAGACAGAGCTTTTATTTTGTAGTATTAGATCCCAGTTTGTGTAGACTGAGCTTTTATTTTGTAGTATTAGATCCCAGTTTGTGTAGACTGAGCTTTTTATTTTGTAGTATCAGTTCCCAGTTTGTGTAGACTGAGCTTTTATTTTGTATTTTGAGTTCCCAGTTTGTGTAGACTGAGCTTTTATTTTGTAGTATTAGATCCCAGTTTGTGTAGACTGAGCTTTTATTTTGTAGTATGAGTTCCCAGTTTATGTAAAAGAAGTCTTTTAAGTGCCTTTTTTTAGGGAAATCGTTCACTTGTGGATACAAGCACCAAAATTGGCACAATTACTCAGTGGATAGTGCTCTTTCAAAAAAGTACGTTAGCCATCGCAAAAAAACATCGTGTCAGCCGCGGCGGCAATTTTACTTTCCGCCATAGCCAAATTATGTATTTTGCATGATATCTCCTGAACAAAACATTCAACTACGTAAAGGATGATGTCTAGCCCTATGTTTTGATGGTCAACAATTACAATGATACCACACACAACATAAATGAAGGCTTCTAGACAGCTATGGTGGCCATTTTGGATTCCGCCATAACCAAATTATGTATTTTCCATCATATCTCTTGAACCAAACATGATAAATCACGAGAGGTGATATTTACCCTTATGTTTTGATGGTTAAGAATTACAATGAGCCCATATTCAACATCATACACTATTTATATCATTAGTTAACTCTAATGGTGAGATCTAATGATGTGGATGTTAATCATAAAATTATGAAATTTTAAGGAATTTCAGGGGACTTTGTGGGATATTTGAAAAAAAGAGTAATGTTTTTCAAGTTAAAGTGTTTTAAAGCATGTAGCCTACCTTCTAAATGTAAAATAATGTAATTCAATCCACAAGGGTGCAGAGTGTGACCTGCTAGCTGCATGCTATCCACAACAATCCACGGTTTTGTACTTCTTTCTTGCTTGTTTTCTGCGAACATCCGCTACACCCGCCAGAACCTTTTGGACATCGGTGACGAGCGCCAGATATCTATTTCGAGTGTCTTTCATTATATGCACAACATCCCAGACGACATAGCGAGACCGCTGGTTATGCTAAGGCTAAGAAAACAACCACACAAGCCACCTCTACTGAGCCTGTATCTCTCCAATGCCAGATCCCTGGTACATGAAATGGACGACTTGCAATTACAACTCTCTGGAAATCGCTATGTTCGTGACTGTTGTGTTTTGATTATCACTGAAACCTGGCTTCGCCTGGGGATACCCGAGGTCGCACTCTGCTTCGCTGGGACAGGACCGAGGACTTTAGTAAGAGTAGAGGAAGGGGGCTCTGTATGTACGTGCATGAGAACTGGTGTAATAATGGGACAATTATAGATAAACACTGTTCCCCTGACCTCGAGTACATGTCTGCCTTTTTTTTCTACCGAGAGAGCTAACAGTAGATCGTCACGGCTGTGTATATTCTACCCGATGCCAATGTAAACACGGCCAATGCTGTAATAAAGGGAAGTGGGGGTGCAATAGGTCTGAAGGTGGATGGTATCTGGTCCTAAAATCAGCTGCTTGGTTTTGCAGTATGATGCAGCATCTGGAGCCAAAGTAGGCACAGAACAAACCAGCCACCATGAGCAGACCAAACGAGCTCAAGTGTTGTTTCTTGATAAAATCAACAAGCAACAGTGTCATGAAAGATATGGGCAATCCTTTCAAGGAAGAGAGCCAGGATCTCTTTTCACTAGACACAAAGGATATTGCAAACCCAAGTGCAGTTGCATTGATTCATACATGCACTATGAGAGATGCAAAACCTGTTCCAACAGTTAATAAAAGGACTTGAATAAGAAGAACCCAAACTTTATGGGCCAATCAAGAAGAACTGCATGAACTTCTTCCATCAGAAACGAGTCTCTGTCAGTTCTTTGAAGAAAAAGGTGCTGAAGGAGGACGTCTTTCTCAACGGTCAAGCGGGGATTGCGTTCATAATGTTGCTCCGCTGCATGCTTGAAGTGACATGTCTTTAACATTAGCACAGCCGAGTAACCAAGTAATGTTAGAGCGACGGGTAACAACAGTGGCTAAATTATGTCTGATTTTTCAGAAACAAAAAACTTAGAAACAACAGACGGCTCCTCTCTTGAGCACACGTTGTTCTGGCGTATCTCCGGTCTTTCTTCATCCTCCAACTTTCTTCTCAGTTTTTGAATGTGTAGTAGCAACCGGAGCCTCTCCCAGCTTAATGGACTATTATACTACCTAGCTAGCTAGCAGCTATAATGTTACCCAGCATGCTGTTTGGTGTAAATTTGTAAATGCAAAATTATTAGTGTTAGAAATAGTTTGTCACAAATAGTTGTGTGTTATGGTGTTTTATCCTGTTAAAGAGAGTTAGTTGTGGGTTATTAATTGTTTGATCGTGTTTAACTTTAAACAACTATCAAGATATCATTACGTGTATTTGTATGTGATATAGGCCTAATTCTTTCCCCTTGGTAATGTAGCACATGAATTTCCATGAACACAATTATTAAATGCACGACACATAAAGGCTTCTGCTATCGGTTGATAAGTCAAACTTGCCGAGAACCTAGACACCCGTTTGATTACATGACTCATGCATTAGGCACGGTTACGGTCTGGTTCAGTCTCCTGGTGACAGCCTACCTATCACGTAACAAACATTTAACTTAACATAACTCCTAAGATAACACAACGTGCATTTGTATGTGATATCCATCAATAATGTAATCTATTAATTTGTATGTACACAATCATCTAAGATGCACAAGAAATAAAGGCTTCTGGGATCGGTTGATAACTCAAACTTGCCGAGAACCTAGACACCCGTTTGAATATAGACTCGTGCAGTACCCTCGGTTACGGTCCTTACGGTCTCGTTCAGTAGCCTGGTGCGCGGTCTGCTTGTGACAGCCTAGCCTAGCTACCACGTAGCAACATTCACTTCTCTAACATTTAACTTAACATAACTACCAAGATAACATGACGTGTATTTGTATGTGATGTACTGTACTTCCCCATCAATAATGTGTGAATTGCCGTGAACACAATCCTCTAAGATGCACCAGAAACAAGGCTCGGTTAATAACTCAAACTTGCCGAGAACCAAGACACCGCTTGATTACATTAGAGTCGGTTGCACGTAGGGTTGGGTATCGTTTGGTTTTTTTTTCGGTTCCGGTGCTAAATCGATACTTTTAAAACGGTTCCGGTGCCTAAACGGTGCCTGAACCGGTGCTTTTCAATAAAGTTAAAAAAAAAGAAGCAGAAGAAAAAAAATAAGGGTAGTAAACAACAGTCAGTGACTTGTTTATTGCTAAGGCCATGGTCAAAATTAAAGATTTAAAAATAATGTAATAACTATAACAATAACTTATTTCACCAGTAAATTGCTGTTGAACCCCAGATGGGAAAAGGGTATTTTACAATTACTCTGAATGCATCACGAGGTTACCCGTTTTAAGAGAATGCACCGTCTGTGTTGTTTAATTCCGACAACGGCAGCTGCAAGTGAACGCACCGTCTGTGTTGTTTCATTCCGACCATAGATATAAACATATATCTATGAATTGCGACAACGGCAGCTGCTGCGCTGCAGAGCAGACTGTTACATCCCGCTGTAGAAGTCCTCCACAGTGAAACACAGTCACACTTTACACTGTTTAACGTTAGCTGTCAGTATTTTACCGGTGTTTAATCCAGCTGCTAGCTAAAGGTAGGCTAACGTTACATGCTGTCAGGTGTAGGCTAGTGTAAAGTCGAGCACCGAAATGAGGCACCGAAACTTTCATTCTTATTCGGTCTCGTTACTACCGTTTACGTCGGCACCGGTTCCCTATTGGCACCGTGTTTCGGTACCCAACCCTAGTTGCACGGTTACATTAGACTCGAGCAGCCGGCCGGTTGCACGGTTACATTCGGTCTCATTCGGCATAGGGTCTAGGCATTAGTAGCTCATTTCCTGAATGATTCTACCACCACCACTCCATTCCAGTGGAGGCGCTAATGAGCTAGATTACTACACACACAGTAGCAGAAGAATACCAGCTACACAACGGCCAACCATTGACATATATATAATGCCAACGGCATGAATGAAGTAAAAGAAAAAAACAGGAGTGAGTCGGTTCATTGACATATGTAAGTATTCTCCCGGCTCAGTGACACGAGTCGGGTTAATTAACCGGCTCTTCGGTCAGTTCGTCAACACTAACAAATTGGTATACCGCCCAACACTAATGACAGCGACCTGAAGAATTTAGAAAAGTTTGTGTTCATGATGTATGACAGATCCAGCGAAGCAGGAGGAGTAGATGAAGCCAGCTTGGACTTGTTTGCCAGAAAGCAAAGGCCATATGAAGCCATTCCTCCTACTCAAGCAGCATTGCTGCAGCATGTAAAGTATTCAGCCTACCAGGCAGGCTGCATCTGGAGTCAGGCAACTGTATGCCATCCAGAAATACTGAGTCCTTCTGAGTGGGGATGGACCAAGAAAGGTGATCTATGGCAGATCTTCTGGACAGAGCTATCA
>JABUOV010000377.1:0-40349 GCA_025617405.1 Perca schrenkii
CTTTTTTCTAACCTCAACCATAACTTTCCTCTTGCCTAACCCTAAGTCTCTCTTTTCTTTTTTTGCCTCTCCTTTCTTCCCCTAGTTCCCTATCCTCTCCCATGTTCTTTTTTCTAACCTCAACCATAACTTTCCTCTTGCCTAACCCTAAGTCTCTCTCTTCTCTTTTCTGTCTCTCCTTTCTTCCTCTAGTTCCCCATCCCCTCCCATGTTTCTTTTTTCTAACCTCAACCATAACTTTCCTCTTGCCTAACCCTAAGTCTCTCTTTTCTCTTTTTTGTCTCTTCTTTCTTCCCCTAGTTCCCCATCCCCTCCCATGTTTCTTTTTTTCCAACCTCAACCATAACTTTCCTCTTGCCTAACCCTAAGTCTCTCTCTTCTCTTTTCTGTTTCTCCTTTCTTCCCCTAGTTCTCCCCCCTCACTTATTTTATGCATTTATCCTTTATATAATTTTTTTTATATTTTTTATTTTAATTTTTTCTAACCCCTATCTATTTATTTATCACTTTTTATCTTATTTTTTATTCTTTTTTTAAAAAAAAATATATAATTTTTTATTTTTTCTACTTCCTAGCTTATTTACTGTTTATCATTATATTGTATCATCCTATTTTTACTTCCTTATCCATTTCCTTATCTATTCACTTATTTTACTTTTTCACTTATTATTATTTTTTTATTAATTTCTTATATTTTATTTTTTTCTTATTTATTTATTATAATCTTTTATTTATCTGAGCATCTTTTATTTCTTGACATTTGTTAAGTAATGTAACTTACCTCTTTTTGGTTACGGTTTCCCTTCCTCTGCCTCTTGGGCATTTCCTCTTCCCCCACTTATCTTTTTTCTTTTTTCTTTTCTTCCCTGATTTTGACCTTTCTTCTTTCTTATCTATTTCCTTATTTATTTACTTATTTTACTTTCTTAATTATTATTATTTTTTATTTTCTATTACTTCTTTATTTATTATAATCTTTTATTCATCTGAATGTATTTTTTTACTTCTTAGTACCTTTTTCTTTTTCCCCCCCCCCTTTTTTTTCCAATTTTTCTGACCTTCCTTCTTCCTTATCCATCTCCTTATTTATTTACTTACTTGGCCTTTTTATTTATTATTTTTTATTTTTTCTTACTTATTTATTTATTCTAACCTTTTATTCATCTGAGTATCTTCTACTTCTTGACATTTTGTCAAGTAATGTAACTTTCCTCTTTTTCGTTACGGTTTCCCTCCCTTTCTCCTTCTTTTCTTCTCTTCATTTCTCCCCTTGGACGTCTTCTCTTCCCCCACTTACCTTTTTTCTTTTTCTTTTTCTTTTCCTCCCTTCTTCTGACCTTTTTTGATCCTTTGAAATGTAACCTACCTCCTTTTCGTTATGGTTTCCATCTTTTTCTTTTTCTTTTCTTCTCTTCATTTCTCCCCTTGGACGTCCCCTCTTCCCCCACTTACCTTTTTTCTTTTTCTTTTTCTTTTCTTCCCTTCTTCCAGCCTTTTTTGATCTTTTGAAATGTAACCTACCTCCTTCTCGTTACGATTTCCCTCCTTTTCTTTTTCTTTTTTTCTTTTCTTCTCTCCATTTCTTCCCCTGGATGTTTCCTCTTCCCCCACTTACCTTTTTTCTTTTTCCTCTCTTCCCTTCTTTTGACCTTTTTTAATCTTCTGAAATATAACTTACCCCTTTCGTTATGGTTTCCCTTCCTCTTTTTCTTCTTTTCTTCTTTTCATCTCTTCCTCTGTGGCATTTCCTCTTCCCCCACTAACCTTTTTTCTCTTTCTTTTCTTCCCTTCTTTTGACCCTCTTGACCTTCTCTTTTTTTTCCCCCCTTTTTTTATAATTTTTTTTCCCCTCCACCCCACCACCCCCCCTCCGTTTTTCTTTATCCATTCATCGTTCCTCCACACGCCTCTCAATAACTGCGGCCGCACTGCCCTTTAGATATGGTGATTTGAACCTCCAGGTCCAGACCTTCTCATGCAAATACACTTAGGATTTTCCCTATGGGGGGGCTCGCCGCGGCTCGCCTTCAGGGGGGTCCCCCTCAGTAGTTTGTGCATCAAAGCCTCGGCGCCGGACTTTCTTTATTTTTTCCCCTAACCCCCCTAACCCTAACCCAACCTCAACCATAACTTTCCTCTTGCCTAACCCTAAGTCTCTCTCTTCTCTTTTCTGTTTCTCCTTTCTTCCCCTAGTTCTCCCCCTCACTTATTTTATGGATTTATCCTTTATATAATTTTTTTATATTTTTATTTTATTTTTTCTAACCCCTATCTATTTATTTATCACTTTTTATCTTATTTTTTATTCTTTTTTTTAAAAAAATATATATAATTTTTATTTTTTTCTACTTCCTAGCTTATTTACTGTTTATCATTATATTGTATCATCCTATTTTTACTTCCTTATCCATTTCCTTATCTATTCACTTATTTTACTTTTTCACTTATTATTATTTTTTTATTTTTTTTATTAATTTCTTATATTTTATTTTTTTCTTATTTATTTATTATAATCTTTTATTTATCTGAGCATCTTTTATTTCTTGACATTTGTCAAGTAATGTAACTTACCTCTTTTTCGTTACGGTTTCCCTTCCTCTGCCTCTTGGGCATTTCCTCTTCCCCCACTTATCTTTTTTCTTTTTTCTGTTCTTCCCTGATTTTGACCTTTCTTCTTTCTTATCTATTTCCTTATTTATTTACTTATTTTACTTTCATAATTATTATTATTTTTCTATTACTTCTTTATTTATTATAATCTTTTATTCATCTGAATGTAATTTTTTTACTTCTTAGTACCTTTTTCTTTTTCCTCCCCCCCTTTTTTTTCCAATTTTTCTGACCTTCCTTCTTCCTTATCCATCTCCTTATTTATTTACTTACTTGGCCTTTTTATTTATTATTTTTTATTTTTTCTTACTTATTTATTTATTCTAACCTTTTATTCATCTGAGTATCTTCTACTTCTTGACATTTTGTCAAGTAATGTAACTTTCCTCTTTTTCGTTACCGTTTCCCTCCCTTTCTCCTTCTTTTCTTCTCTTCATTTCTCCCCTTGGACGTCCCCTCTTCCCCCACTTACCTTTTTTCTTTTTCTTTTCTTCCCTTCTTCCAACCTTTTTTGAACCTACCTCCTTCTCGTTACGATTTCCCTCCTTTTCTTTTTCTTTTTTTCTTTTCTTCTCTCCATTTCTTCCCCTGGATGTTTCCTCTTCCCCCACTTACCTTTTTTCTTTTTCCTTTCTTCCCTTCTTTTGACCTTTTTTAATCTTCTGAAATATAACTTACCTCTTTCGTTATGGTTTCCCTTCCTCTTTTTCTTCTTTTCTTCTTTTTATCTCTTCCTCTGTGGCATTTCCTCTTCCCCCACTAACCTTTTTTCTCTTTCTTTTCTTCCCTTCTTTTGACCCTCTTGACCTTCTCTTTTTTCCTTTTTTTTTTTTTTTTTTTTTAATTTTTTTTCCCCTCCACCCCACCACCCCCCCTCCGTTTTTCTTTATCCATTCATCGTTCCTCCACACGCCTCTCAATAACTGCGGCCGCACTGCCCTTTAGATATGGTGATTTGAACCTCCAGGTCCAGACCTTCTCATGCAAATACACTTAGGATTTTCCCTATGGGGGGGCTCGCCGCGGCTCGCCTTCAGGGGGGTCCCCCTCAGTAGTTTGTGCATCAAAGCCTCGGCGCCTCTGGCGCCGAGACTTTCTTTATTTTTCCCCTAACCCCCTAACCCAAATTTGAAGCACTTTTTCCCATCTCGTTAAAGTTTAATATAACATAGATTTTTTAATCTAACCATATCCAAGTGCTTTCTAGCCTAACCATAACCCAAGATTTTTTAATTTAACCATAACCAAGTGCTTTCTAGCCTAACCATAACCCAAGATTTTTTAATCTAACCATAACCAAGTGCTTTCTAGCCTAACCATAACCCAAGATTTTTTTAATCTAACCATAACCAAATGCTTTCTAGCCTAACCATAACCCAAGATTTTTTTAATCTAACCATAACCAAGTGCTCTTTAGCCTAAACATAGCCTGGTGTTTTTTCAATCTGGCCTAACCCAGTGCTTCTTCGCCTAACCATAACCAATTGGTTTTCAACATAACCCAAACCAAAGACCTCTTGGTCCATCTTTATTGTCTTTTGACTTTCTCAGGCTTACCCCACGTGGTCTCCGTGGTGCCTTTATCTCCATTTCTAGGCTAATCCCATGTGGTCTCCATGGTACGCCTTCACTTTGGCTTTTGGGCAACCCCACGTGGTCTCCGTGGTACGCCTGGATTTCCTTTTCCAGGCTGATCCCATGCGGTCTCCATGGTAAGCCTCCTCCACCTCTACAGCTCTAACCAAGGGTCTTTGAACCAAATTTGAAGCACTTTTTCCCATCTCGTTAAAGTTTAATATAACATAGATTAGATGCCAAATTGTTTGTGGACTGGGGTCCCTCTGTGGGGGCGGGGTCGCTTGGTTGTGTGGATGTGGCCTGGTTTGTGCTTAAGATGACTTCAATACCCATGGTTTCCATGGTGAGCTTTCATCTTCCTTACAAAAACCCTAACCCTAACCCTAACCCTCAGGCTTCGGGCCCCTCTGTATTTAACTCCTAACCCCTAGCCTCGACGCCTTCGGCGCCGAGACTTCCTTTGTATCTCCCCTAACCCCCCTAACCCTAACCCTCTGTATTTAACCTCTATACTACTATCTCTGTATGATATGATGTATAACAGCTGTATACTACCATCTCTGTATAGATGTGATATGATGTATAACAGCTGTATACTACTATCCCTGTATAGATGTGATATGATGTATAACAGCTGTATACTACTATCTCTGTATAGATGTGATATGATGTATAACAGCTGTATACTACTATCTCTGTATGGATGTGATATGATTGCTATATTTGTTGTCTGTCTGGCTCAGGTTAAACTATTTGTGAAACATGAACAAACACAAACAATGAATGCCAGAACTTTATATTATTCTCCAGTTTGACCGGAAAAAGAACATAAATAAACTACTTTAACGATGATTTTCTTTAGGGCTTTATCACGTGGTATCAGATCGGTGCATAAACTCCAGTACTTCCCAATACCAGCGTTTTAGGCAGTATCGGAGCATCTCTAATTATTACTGTTTATTACCTTCTGTTTACAGACACAGACACACACACACACACACGCACACCACCTTGCATCATTATATTTAAAAGGCACTAACGCCATACCTCACTGAAATACCTTGCATTATTACATTTTAAAAAAGCCAATCAGAATAGACCACACAAATTTAAAAATACATCACAGACAGACAGATAGACAGACAGACAGACACACACACACACACACACACACACAAACACAAGCCTGGCTGACACCAGACCCTTCTCAGTTGTAACTGAGAGTGGGTCTGGGAAAGGTTAATTGACAATTAATTTCCAAAGGGGCGTCACCAACGGACGCCCCTCAAATGCCTCTGGGCGCATTGGACAGTCCAACCAATCAGACCAACGATGCGGGTGACGCTGCGCTTCGGTAGCCGTCATGTTGAATGTAAACAAAAAGCTGCTCGCCGTCACTGCGCTATCGTCGTCGCGTAAAGCCCGCCTCAACGGTTGTGATTGGTGTAAAGCCCGCCTCAACGGTTGTGATTGGTGTAAAGCCCGCCTCAACGGTTGTGATTGGTGTAAAGCCCGCCCCAACGGTTGTGATTGGTGTAAAGCCCGCCTCAACGGTTGTGATTGGTGCCTCAATTTTGAGGACATTGGACATGGGTTTGAATGGGCTTTTTGCCAGTCTGACTTGCAGAGCAAATCCCAAATTTGCCGGAAGTCCGTCAGGGTTTAGCCAGGCTACACACACACACACACACACACACACACACACAATACTATAATATACAATATATATTTTTTTAATTTATTTATTTATATTTATTTTTTTTAAGAACTTTTGGAACTTTAAGGTCTTTTTAAAAAGAAGGATCTTGCAGTTAAACACAGCAGGTAGACCTACCGGTACCATGGAGCAGAGAGGTGGAGGACGGTTTAGGATTGGCTGGGGAGACGTTAACCTAACGGCTCTAACGGTTCTACCAGTATTAACCACTTTAACGGCTATAACGTCATCGGAAACACCTTGCATCATTAGAATGAAAAGGCACTAAGGCCATACGTCACCGAAATACCTTGAATCATTACATTAAAAAAAAAAGCCAATCAGAATAGGCCATACTAAATTTAAAAATAAAGTATAAATTATTCATAACAAATTTAAATATATATCCTAATAAAGTATTAGTAAGCGAAGATGATGGAGGAGGACCAGTTTCTCCTTTCTGTAGAGGAACTGTAACTTAATGACTCTGCTCACCTGTTCACTCAGCGGGGAAATCTAACTTTGTTTGAAGTCGACACAAACACAGAAAACTCACCGAAACGTCTCCGTTTCTTCCTCCACGGTAACACCGACACATCTCCGTTAGTGTGTCCACAGTTCCAGCGGGCAGCGGCTCCGTTTGGTCCGAAAAAACGGTAACTTAGGGAGGGAGACTGGTCCGCAGTGCAGCACTGCCGGTAGGCTTCGCGGGTCTGAAGTTAACGGAGCAGGGAGGGCGGGGCTATATAAAGGAGACCTACGGAAGCCCAGAGTGGGCGGGGCGATCTACAGGTGAGGCAAAGTTTAATGAAAAGGATTTCAAAACGACTCCTAATCTCATTAAAAAAGTGAATAAAACATGTTTTAAATAGGGTTAGGGTTAGGGTTAATGCTGTTTAATAATATATATTGTATTAGATATTTAATGAGTTAATTTAAACAGAACGTACCTTTACCTATGTTTCTTTTTAATAAGTAAATAAATAAATCTAGTTTCTTTTAACAACAGTCACAAGTCACAAGAATCACTTTAACACTATTTATTCATAACAATAACCATAATAATTACTAATGGTAATAATACAGTTAAACTTTCAAAGGGCTTTTAATAATACTTTACAATTTACATTACATAACCATTTTAGATTTTATAAAAATGTATTTCCCAACTGGACAACAAACGACAGATGGAAGACGGAAAGACACTGGATTTGGAAACTGAACACCCTGCACCCCAACGGACTGAACGTGTCCTACTACAAAGATTAATACATATTCACCAAATAATGTAGGCCTATATACTGTAGTTTAATCAGCTTGATTTCACATCCTGTTTTTCACTGTTCTTGTTGTTATGGTTGACCTTTATTAAAGATTTGTGAAAATGTAAAAAAAATATATATATTTTCTAAAATTTTAATTAAAAAGGGTTTGAAATGGGACTCATGACGATAATGGCAACCTGTTTATATAGACTTCTGAAAAGTCCACGCTGATGGTCCCAATATCCCTTTAACAAAATAAAAAACACTAAATCTATCTGACTAATAACGACAAGAAAAAAAAGAAAAACTCTTCAACAATTTACTCAAGATAGGTACACTCATAGATATAGAACAATAGATATGACATGTAATTCTGACTTGCCATTCCAGGATGGAAGCACTTGGCGGCCATCTTACCAGGGTTAAGTTTTAGAATTGCTTCCATTGGAACCATTGGGGAAAGAGGCTCATGTTGTCTTTATTATCCTTATATTCTTCTACCAATACATCAATAGTGGTTTTAATTCAAAGTAATGACTGTAAGACAACTGTGCCTTTCTAGAAAGAAACAGAAAAATAGAGATTTGGGTGGAATTTTGATTGATATAGCTCCAAGAGAACAATTAATTTGTTCAATTATAAAGATAATCTCATACTTTTGCATTTATATTGCAGGTAATAATTTTTTTTTTCAATTTTGCCTGAACTTAATATGTAAAAACTGTCTTTGGTATTCTGGAAGGCTAATATACATTAAACAATATTTTTTTATGTAGAAATCCTAAATAGATTCAGTATTTTGGTCTATAGAGAGGTAGTTACGATAAGACACATGAGAGAAACATCCAACTGTAATTTATTAATACATTTATTTATGTCTGTAGATTTTATCTCAACAATAAACCACATTTCCCATCAACCCCGCTACTTCCTGTTTAGCATTTGTTTTCTTACTGTCAACCGGCAGCATGGAGTTTGTTTTGACGATGAGCGGAGTAGCTAGTTGAAGAGCCTTGTTAGCTTCAATGAGTTTTTGTTGATAAAGACTATAATGACTTCACCAGAACCACTGATGGACTTGTCGCAATTTTCATTGCGCTAACGTTATGGAAATTACAAATACGATAGTAATGCAGAGACTTTGCTGCTGAAGTAGGAATCCTTTCTGGAAGTTACTTTACCTCATCAAGACGTATGGATTATTAAGTTTTAATTTGCTTTACGGAAAGGAAAATCGTGTAAAGGCATGAGGTAAGCTGACAACAATAGATGTTAATATATGATGACTGACAGCAGGATTCAACATGGCTAATGTTTAGGGAGCTAACGTTAGGTGGTATGCCGTTATGTGCGGCTGGTCGGTTAGGGCTCCGTGTTGCTGGATGTGGCTAATGATGATTTGTGTAACGTAACTTTACTCTATGTGTAACGTTACATTTTAACGTACCGTTAGCTTGCTGCATATGTCTTGAGATATTATAAAATGAGATTTAGGAGTAAAGAAGAGTACTTGTCGTTAACTTTAATTTAACTGAAAACTTAACACAGACTGAGTTAAATCAGCCGCATAGCAGTCAATTAACGACGTGTTGAAAACAACTGTTATAACGTTAACGTTACTAAACGTCTTATTTGAGGTCAAAAATCAATCAACTAAAACACTGTTTCCTGTTCATAAATGCTGTTAAGAGCTAGCTAGCAATCACCACTAACTGACATTTCAGCCGGTCTGTTAACAGTTGCTAGGTAACGTAACTAGCTAGCTAGCTAGTTCACCAACTTTTCTGTATTTATAGTTAAAAAAAAGAAGAGAAAAATACTCCATCTACTCCTACTGATATGTGGAAAGTGATGGCAGCCTCCTGGGTCTCTTTGGTCCTTCTGGTAAAGCAGTTAGGTGCTGCACAGCTGACAACCATACTTGCTGCCATAGGGGACAATTGTAAACAGTACCCTAGTAAGATGGCGGACAGTTATGCCATAAGTTATGACGTCATGTCATATCTATTGTTCTATATCTATGGGTACACTACCTTCCGAATTCCTTTCCAGAATTCCTCACACTTTCTCCCTCTAACCCACCCCAAACCTATTGGCACTCTGAACAAAAAGGGCTCATCGTAAGAGGGCTCATCGCGGTTAAAATGTAGCCTCCTGAGATCGTTCTGATCTCACAAGCTCCAGTTTTCTACTCGCAGATCAGTCTGGCATCTTGAGATAGAGAAAATTTGGAGCCGTTCGCCAAACGACCAACCAATCAGCGTTGGTTTTGAGGCGGGTTTAGGTGTGACACTACGAGAAGCGACCGTTCACTCCAAACAACACGGCACCTTCCACGGATGAGATGAGCGTAGCGATCGCGCAAGTTTTATCTGAATTAAAAAGTATTCTTTCATTGAAAGAAGAGCACAAAACAGCACTGGAGGCTTTTCTCGGAGGAAAAGATGTTTTTGCTCTTCTCCCGACTCCCAAAAGTTCTCCAACGGAAAGTTCAGATATGCCGAGCAAATGCGAAGAAATCCAACTGGCGTTGTCAGGTTAGTTAAAAACCCCTTTACCCTAGTAAAGGGGTTGATGTAAACGCAGTGATGAAAGAAATACTGAGGTTTGTCCTGTAAACATTAAAGTAAAATAAATAAGTGAAAACATTTGCATGGTCATCGTTTGACTCCTCAGAATACCGCTCTGTATTAAAATAGCTGTTAACAAAGAACATGAGTTATTGGTCATCAGAAATCAAAACTTTACTGTCCTCAGATCACTGTGGATTTCATCAGAAGAGGTAATGCTTCCTGTTTCTTCAAACCTTCAAAATAAGATTCCTGTTTTCGTCACTGATTTTACCTCCTGGAGAACGTTCTCCGGAGGTTCTTTCTGAAGAACGTTTGAAGAAGATGATGACGTCACGGTCAGTGATGAAGTCTCAGTCTGTGATGTCACTGCGGCCGTACTAACTGTTGACGAGGTTAGTGTTGAGTCCATTTGATCACAGTCTCTAGCGAGCGATAAAGGAAGATCATTTTGGCATAAAGCTCCTCCTTCAACTCCAGCTCAGACAGTAAACAGCCAATCAGATCAAAGCACAGCCACAAATCAGTTTATCAATTAGGTAAACTAATCATGTTGCTGAGTTAAAGTTTTACCAGGAAGATGTCAGTGCAGAGTTTGAGGATGCAGTCGACACACGGCAGCTTCTCGAACCATTTCTTTGAAAACTTGCGTTTTCCCAGTAGCTAGGTGGTTTGGGTGTAAAGTGACCAACGTGTAAAGTAGTGGGTCAATGAACGTGCTAGTTTGTAGATGACATCAGATCTAGCCATAAACTATACAGAACCCCACTAAGCAATAGTTAAATTCACTAAAATTTTAGCATGCAAACTTTAATACCTCAAAATAATCTTTAAAATTGGAATACTTTTGAAGATCTCACAGATACTCTGTATACAAAAGTTGAAGCTATAAATAAAGACTTGATGTCGTTATCTTTTATTTACTGTTAAAAACTAAATAAAAATAGAAATGAAACCTTCATTTCCACAGATGTTTTATTGGGGTCACAGCAGCAGCACGACACAGGACTACATTTATATTCACTACAAATCATCAAAATAAACAGCAACATAATTTCACATTAAGCCTTTTTCAGTCCAGTTCAACATATGTTGGGGAAAGACTGGAGTAATAAATATAGTGTTGATGTTATGACAGTAAAACAAGTGTAAAAACAGTTACTGAAGTTCATGTTTGTCACAAACTGGACATTTCTGACAATTAATGCTGTACTTTAGTGGTCATTTCATGTCTTGCTTATTATAAAAAGGATGATCTGAAATGTCCCTTTTGCTCAAGAATACTGGAGATAACTAAGAAATGGATATGATCTATCATCACACAAAGAATATCATCCCTTCATTTCACGTTTTTATTCACAGACAAACACAAATGTAAACACATTAGTTTCCCCAATAAATAAGATTTCATAACTAATTTAATAAGTTATTTTTTGTCCCTGTATGTACAATTGTATCCCTTTCATTGGGGGCATTTATCCCCCTGGAAACCAGCTGCAGTTTGTCTTTCATTTGTTACAGTTTAGTTTGGTTTATCAACACGTAGCATTGAGTTCCTAACCAACTGGATTTAAAGAAATATTCAGTTTGCTGCACAATAAGAAATTTCTTTTGTTTCTCAAGTTGCGACAGTTTTATTTCACATAGTTGTTGAAACATTGCTATTTAAAAAAGAGTGATTATAGCAAGTTTAAGCAAAGACATGCACTGTGTCTGGGAACCATCTTTGTTAGGATGAAAAAAACTAAGTTGCAATTTGGGAAACAACTGAAAAATCTCTTCAGATTAATATTTTAGGTTTGAAGAGACTTTAAGGATACAGAGCAGCTTTAATTATTGTTGAACCACTTTCTGGGGAACGGATGCTTCCCACTGTGACTCAAATGCAACGCTGAAACATTAAATACAAAATCGTGCTACCTGGAAATGAGATTCTTCAGTCTCAGTCTTTTTAAGTATAAATATGCAGCGATGACTAAACTTTCACTCTGATAACACCACTAATTATTCTGTCTAACAGCCAGCTACAGATGAACAGGAAGTGGGATGTAAAGGAAGCAGTTGCAGTAAGATAAGCACTGGAGGGACAGAAAGGAGGAAAGATGGAAAGTGAAGTGAGGTGTGTTACTCTGTTTGGGGAACAGAGATGGCCGGGCCCTTGGGGTCATCGAAGCGGTCCATAGTGCGGAGCTGCATGATCATGTGCAGGCCATAGGTGAGCACCAGGACCATGAGCAGACTGGTCATCAGACCCATCCAGATCCCAGGAGAGAAGAAGCCTGCACAGTCACTGGCATACGAGAACTCACTGCCGCTCACGTTAAAACCCTGGATCTGTAGAGCGAAAGGTAAAACAACATTACGTCACCATTATGCTCATTACGTTTGTTCTAAGTTCATAGCATCATGACCACATGCATCAACAGTTAAATCCACTTCATCATCTCTTTTACTTTCATTAACCTACCAGTTCGGCAAATCACCTGAAAAACTGTACAGCTCAACAATAATAAAGTTTGATTGCCAGACCTTTTACATGATATATACATATTATTTATATAAATCATTTATTCAATGTGATTATCCAACAGCCTCTGTTTTACATAAACATCTCTGCCGTCTGTCAGCAGAGTGTACAGCAGCTGATTGACAGTTAACTAAATCAAAGTCTGAAGACTGTTTGATGGACAGCCAGCTATCATCACCAGTCAAAGCGTCCAGGGTTAGGGTGAGTTCCAAATATGATATAATATGGTTCAGGTTGTACACACATTATAAGAGCTATTCATAATCTGTATAGTTGATTATTTGTTCCTATAATCAATAGATTATTTAAGTTCCATCCCTTTTAATGAGCTGAAAGTGCTGATTACCTTTGGACAGAGCCAAGCTAAGTTTAACAACTCCTGTCTCAGAGTCAATTCAAAATATTATTAATCTGAAGGAGGCAGGTTTGACAACAATCAAGGAAAACAAGGAAAAAGTATTTTGGCTTTCAGAATAAAAATCAAACTTCCTTTTTTTTTTCATGCAGCTCTGCCACATTGGAATAATAAATATCAATATTCCAGGACAAGAGCATTTCCCAAAAGTATGACACTTTGACAGCAGTAGAGAATACAATCGTCAAGCAAAAAAAGTCCCTCTCTCACCTGAAAGTCTTTGAACGAGACCCTCCACTGATTGGCTGGGTCTTTGGAGGAGCGAGGGACGAGCAGCGGCCACCGGAAGCTGGTGACGGACTCACAGCGGTACGAGTACTCAGCCGGGGCATAAACGTTTCTGCTGCCATTAAACGTGGCTTTGGTCCCATCGTACTCCAGCTCCATAGCATCTAGAGTGAACCAGCGGCGGGCAGACACCTTGTAGAGACGCTGACTCATCGCAAAGCTACACACAGACAGACAGACAGACAGACAGACACATCATATAGAAGGTTAGATTGATCCTTCGTGTTACTGAATTAAAGTGTTAAAGGCTCAAAAAGGTGTGTGTGTGTGTGTGTGTGTGTGTGTGTGTGTGTGTTATCAACGTTGTGCAGACTCACATCAGTTTGAAGCTGCGGTGGCCGAGGACGTTCTCATAATTAAGAACCAACCTGCAAAGAACACATAATAAAATCAGAGAAGATAAGAACAATTTGGGATTTCATTTAAAAAACATTTCATATCTAACTATAAGACAGGAACCTCTAATCTGTGTCTGTGTGTCTGTGTGTGTCATTGGGATAGCTCGAGAACCTTTCCTCCGATCTCCGTCACAGTTGGCCGGTGTAATTCTGGGCACTAAAGGACATGCTGTGTTGAATTTGGTGCAGTTTGACAAGCTAAATATTAAAGTGTTCATATTAGGCTTTTTGGCTTTTTCCATTTCCTTTATTGTGTAATATATCTTTTTTGTGCACGTTATAAGTTTAAAAAGTGAAAAATCCCAAAGTCCACCCCAAAGGGACTTACCATCTCCAACAGAAAACACTGTTCACAAACTGCTCCAAACAGCTCTATTGTAGTCCATCTATTGGTTCCTTCACCACATGTTATAATGCTCACCTAGCTGCTGGCATGGCACACCCTCACACTCTGCTTCTGACTGGTTAGTAGTCCTTACTTAGGTACTGCACATGTGCGACTCCCAACAAAGATGGAACAGAAGTGAGATATCTCACTCTGTAGCTAAAACAGAGAGCTCAACACACAGGGTGAAAAGAGGGGCTGCAGCAATGTGCAGTACAACAAAAATATAGTGTTTTTTTGAAAATGAAACCATGTAAATCTATTCTGGTACAACCTCTAAATACAATTATGAACCTGAAAATGAGCATAATATGAGCACTTTAAGATGACCCTCCCACTCGGTAGTGGGCTTTCGGGTATTTATCCCTGCAGCTGTTTAGGAGGCAGTCCAAGTGGCAGGAAGATGAGCCACACCTGAGTCCACTCTGCTTGATTGCCTTCTGACTCTATAAGATGGCTGGATATTCTGTCCACACAGGCAGCAGGGTGGGTTTGGGCTTTGGGTTGTCTATTTGGTTCCGTTTTGTTTTCTACACACTTACTTACACACATGCACTCACTACACCACTGATACTACTGAAAAACATTTTATCCTATTTTTAAGTTATATTTAATTTGGGTTAAATAAATTGTTTTTAATTTAATCCTTAACTATAAAAGGTAAAGTTACTTTATTTGTCACATACATGTAGCAAAATTCATTCTCTGCATTTAACCCAACTCCAGATCTGAGCCAGTGCCTTGATCAAAGGCACTGCCTGGAGAACCTAGTACATGTTTTTGATGTTGGGGGAAACCGGAGCACCCGGAGGAAACCCACGCAAACATGGGAAGAACATACAAACTCCACACAGAAAGGCCCCGGAACGACCTGGATTCGAACACAGAACCTTCTTGCTGTGAGGCCACAGTGCTAACCATTGGGCCACCATGCTGATGTGCTATGTGTAGTCTCCCTTATTTTGTCAAACTATAAGCTGGTTCATGACAATATCAATAAACTTCTGTGCAGCAGCGGATTCATGGCTCTGCTGCCGACTGACTTGAGCATGTCTTCTCCTGTCAGTCTTCTTCTAACTCTTCTGTGTGGGAGCAGACAGTCAAAAAACAACAATGAGTGATGAAGCACTCGCTGGCTGCACAGTCCCACTCTGAGTTGCTGTCTATATCTGCACAACTTCGTTAAAAAAAAAAAACTGACAGCACAGCTCTAACCACCGACCAAATGTAGCCAAAAACACTAATTCACCGTCTTTTCCATATCTTTACTTAACATTACATTTTCCATATCTGTCCAATCTCTGGTACCCGCACAAATGTTTGCTTCCAGTGAAAAAGAGAGATCATGAGCTCAATGAATATTTCCTGAACTACACGGTGGAGCTTTCAACTCAGATACAATGTTGATACTTTAATGAATGTGAGTAGTAGAATACACAACAGTAGTACAGTGTTTTCCTCTGAAGTAGAAGTACACATTCAGTCAGTAAAATACAGTGGGTTGATTTTGGGAACTTCTGGAAGTTATTTCAGGATACAATGAGTTAGTTATAACATTTTAAAAATCTAAACATAATAAATCTAATCTGAGTATCTAAGCTTTACTGAAGACCAATTCAAGACTCAGACCTTTTGAAAATTCACTATGATTCAAGATTTGGTGTCAAAATAAATGTGAACTAACATCCGTTTATTATATAATGTCATGAGCCTTATTAAACATCACATCATTGGTTTGATTTATTGTCAAACCAGGGCTGCTTGATGTGGAAATAAATCATATTTACAATTATTTTGGATCATTACTCATTGACTTCTGGAAAGATGTTGCAATTATTGAACTTAAAAATCAACAGTGAAAACACCTAGAACTGTGAAATTTCCCTAAATACTTTTCCAATTCAGATCACAAGACAATAAGCATTCTACTTGCAAAACGTGCAAAATAATGTTTTTACTCGATTATTCGGTTTTGTGATCATTAGGAGCTGAAATCGTAATCGCGATTCAAATTTTGTTTAATTGCACAGCCCTATAAGGACACACACACAGAGACACACACGTGTGTATAAAGAAGAAAAGGTTAGGGCCTAATAATAATCTCTGCTGATGAATCCTGAAGTATATGACAGTATATGAAAGTATGAAGTACCTGGCTCTGGTTTTGTCGCAGCTGGAGCCGTGAAGTTTGGGGGCTGACGCCCTCCCGAAGGTGGAGGGTGTCAGGTCGTGTTCCTCCCAGCGCCCGCTGCGAAGGATGGACACGGACAGACTTCTGGCCCACAGCAAGACGCAGGTGTCCTCGCCCTCCTGGACACAGAAACAACGCTGTCTTCTTACCTTTCTTATTCAATCTTATAAAAGACCAAAACCAACGTGTTAGTCCCTCTCTCAACACTTCCTGCCTGAATTCCTGCCTGACTTCCTGCCTGACTTCCTGTCTGACTTCCTGTCTGACTTCCTGTCTGACTTCTCCAAAAGCTGTCTGGCCCACATTCAGCCCCGACAACACGTAGCAATCCAATTATTTAAACTGTAACGGGGGGTGTTGAACACCCTGCTGTGAGCTCTCTGCCTTTTTATCACCACGAGTTTATGGGACACGTCTCTGCTGATCAGCTGGGACAATAAACCAGAGACATGGCCACCAAACCAGAGAAAACAGAACTCAGAGCTGTTTCACACCGTTCAGAGGAGACATGTCCATTAACACAGTAACCATAGCAACACACTGCACACCGTTTAGAGATTGAATGTGCCCCACGTTTCCTCAATCAGCTGCTCTGTAGTTGTTTATCCAACAAACAGGAAACAGAGACTTTGTTGGGCACTATTTTCAGAGGCGGATTAATCCACATGTGGTGCTGTAGTGAGTGTTTGTGTCAGCAGGACGCTGTGTGTGTGTGTTTAAGTCAGAGTAAAGTTCAGAGAGTGTTCATAGTGATGAAGGAAGATGTTTTTAGGATCCATAAGGCTGTGAGACACAAAGGAGCATTGTGTTGGACAATCAAGAACCAATCGGGTAGTTTCTGTCCATTGTGGTCAAAATTCTTCTGAAACAGATCTGTAGAATGAATCTATGATGATGATGATGATGATGATGATGATGATGATGATGTGTGTCTCTGTGTCTCTGTATATCTGTATCAGTATCTCTGTATATCTGTATCAGTGTCTCTGTATATCTGTATCAGTATCTCTGTTTATCTGTATCAGTGTCTCTGTATATCTGTATAGCTGTATCAGTGTCTCTGTATATCTGTATCAGTGTCTCTGTTTATCTGTATCAGTGTCTCTGTATATCTGTATCAGTGTCTCTGTAGCTCTGTATCAGTGTCTCTGTAGCTCTGTATCAGTGTCTCTGTATATCTGTATCAGTATCTCTGTTTATCTGTATCAGTGTCTCTGTATATCTGTATCAGTGTCTCTGTATATCTGTATCAGTATCTCTGTATATCTGTATAGCTGTATCAGTGTCTCTGTATATCTGTATCAGTGTCTCTGTATATCTGTATCTGTGTCTCTGTATATCTGTATCTGTGTCTCTGTATATCTGTATCAGTATCTCTGTATATCTGTATAGCTGTATCAGTGTCTCTGTATATCTGTATCGGTGTCTCTGTATATCTGTATAGCTGTATATCTGTGTCTCTGGGACCCAGCTGAATCTCTCACATAACACAATTTTAGCAGTGTTAGCAGATAAACTCAGTGCTGGTTGAGTCTGTGTTTGGGATTTGATGACAGAAAGAAGAACAAAGGAAATCTCCAGACTCTTTTAAGACTCTTAAAAGTGGTTTCACCTTAAACTCCACCGGAGCGTAGATCTGAGCCTTCTCCTTCATCTTCCGCTGCCTCTCCCGTTCTCGCTCCCTCTCTCGATGTCCTCGGGCCTGCAGGAGGGAACGTCCTCCGCCCAGACCACTGTCCATCGAGAGAGACACCACCTCCTGAGGACACACAGACAGACAGAGATCAGACAGACACAGAGATAGATCAGACAGACGGAAAGAGAGATAGATCAGACAGACAGACAGAAAGAGAACGATCAGGCAGGCAGACAGACAGATGGACAGAAAGAGAGATAGGTCAGACAGACAGAGAGGCAGACAGACAGGCGGACAGAAAAAGAGAGATCAGACAGACAGAGAGACAGACAGACAGGCGGACAGAAAAAGAGAGCTCAGACAGACAGAGAGACAGACGGACAGAAAGAGACATGGATCAGACACAGAGAGACAAACACACAGACAGATGGACAGAAAGAGAGATAGGTCAGACAGACAGAGAGACAGACACACAAACAGATGAACATAAAAAGAGATAGATCAGACAGAGAGACAGACAGATGGACAGAAAAAGAGATAGATCAGACAGACAGACAGACAGACAGACAGACCAGAAATCATTAAACACCCTCGTGATAAAGATGTGAACATTGCCAGAGACAGAGACTGACCCTGGACGGCTGCAGCGCCGTGTAGATGGCCATGTACGGGACGGACTGAGTCTTCATGGTGCTCAACACCTGACCAATCAGCTCATCTGAAACACATCAACCAATCAGCTCATCTGAAACACAGCAACCAATTAATTTAATTTACACTCAGCACCCCATCTTGACAGAAAAAAACAAATGTATAAATATTTGCAAATGTATTAAAAAAGAAAAACTGAAATATCACATGATCAAGTATTCAGACCCTTTGCTCAGTATTGAGTAAAAGCACCCTTTTGAGCTAGTACAGCCATGAGTCTTCTTGGGAATGATGCAACAAGTTTTTCACACCTGGATTTGGGGATCCTCTGCCAGTCTTCCTTGCAGATCCTCTCCAGTTCCGTCAGGTTGGATGGTGAACGTTGGTGGACAGCCATGTTCAGGTCTCTCCAGAGATGCTCAATTGGGTTTAGGTCAGGGCTCTGGCTGGGCCAGTCAAGAATGGTCACAGAGTTGTTCCAAAGCCACTCCTTTGTTATTTTAGCTGTGTGCTTAGGCTCATTGTCTTGTTGGAAGGCTAACCTTCGGCCCAGTCTGAGGTCCTGAGCACTCTGGATGAAGTTTTCTTCCAGGATATCTCTGTACTTGGCCGCATTCATCTTTCCTTCAATTGCAACCAGTCATCCTGTCCCTGCAGCTGAAAAACACCCCCATACATAGGCACGAGAAGTAGGGGTGCTGGGGGTGCTGCAGTACCCCCTGTTGGTGGCAGCACCCCTTGTTGGCAAACCGATCAAACCTGGATTACCCAATGGGAATTAATTATTATGGTGATAATTATCCAATCAGAATAAAATAAAAGTTGTTTACAAAAAAGTAAGTCTCGTGATTGTGTGTTTTATAAGTCAGTATGATGACTGGACAGGTAATGATTGGGAGAAGGCCGCATGTACTGCGTAGATTGGCTAATGGTAAAGGTGGGTGGGCATAGAGCAGGTTGTTTACATCGTACTGATTCAGGATCAGCTTTCTAAGAACGAGTTGAGATTGAAACGACTGGATGTGCCATAACTTTCTTAAATTAAATGAAGAAAAAACTGAGGTGGTTGTTTTTGGAACAAAAGAGGAACGATTGAAAGTCAGCACTCAGCTTCAAACGACAATGTTAAAAACAACAGACAAAGCCAGAAATCTTGGTGTAGTCATGGACTCAGACCTGAATTTTAAAAGTCACATTAAGACAATTACAAAATCAGCCTATTATCACCTTAAAAATATATCAAGGGTTAAAGGACTTATGTCTCAGCAGGATTTGGAAAAACTTTTCCATGCTTTTATCTTCAGTAGACTTGACTACTGTAACAGTGTCTTTACAAATCTCCCTAAAAAATCCATCAGACAGCTGCAGCTGATTCAGAACGCTGCTGCTCGAGTCCTCACTAAAACCAAGAAAGTGGATCACATCACTCCAGTACTGAAGTCTCTACACTGGCTTCCAATGCCTCAAAGAATTGATTTCAAAATACTTTTGCTGGTTTACAAATCACTAAATGGTTTAGGGCCAAAATACATTTCTGGTTTGCTACTACACTATGACCCACCCAGACCTCTCAGCTGGTCTGGGACAGGTCTACTACATTATGACCCACCCAGACCTCTCAGGTCGTCTGGGACAGGTCTACTTGTTGTTCCCAGAGTCAGAACTAAACAGGGGGAAGCAGCGTTCAGTTTTTATGCTCCACATATCTGGAACAAACTCCCAGAAAACTGCAGGTCCGCTGCAACTCTCAGTTCTTTTAAATCCAGGCTGAAGACATATCTTTTTAATGTTGCCTTTCTTTAAATAATGTATTTTTAACTGCTCTTTCTTTAAAATTCTTATACTGCACTGTACATTTTATTCTTGTCTTTTAATGATCTTAAATTGTTGTTAATTGTTCTAATGCTTTGAAATTGTTTTTAATTGTTTTCTAACTGTTTTTAATGTTTCATGTTTCATGTAAAGCACTTTGAATTGCCTTGTTGGTGAAATGTGCTATACAAATAAAGATGCCTTGCCTTGCCTTGCCTTGAAAGAGTGGAATTAATTTGTAACTGATCCCCGGTCAGATTGGGTAGTATCAGCGAGTGAAAGTGTGGAAAAGGGAGAGAAAGAAGCGGCTGCTATAAAAAAAATGTCCCGCGAATAAATAGCTTTTTAAAAGAGCTGGGAATGACGAAGAGGAGGATGTCGAGGAGCTAGCCAACGTTAGCTTGGAAGAATCACTGCCTTCTACAGCTACACTCAGCCACAGCTAACGGTGGCTAACGTTAACTTTAGCGAAGTTGTTGTGGAAAAAGACAGAGATAAGGCCGGTCATCAGCATTACAGAACAAGGTAATGGCCCCTCAGGTACCATCATCTCTGAAGACCCTGCACTACGGGGACCGATTACAGAGACCGTCCGGGAGGAAGTTATACCCAGAGGGATATTAGCCTTTCAGAATCGGGCGGCTAAATGTCCAGCATCTCGGAGGGGGGACGAGGCTGGCGGCAGAAAGACCCGCTCTCTCACTAACGAGGCACTGACCAGACACCTTCACAACAGTGAAACGGTACCACGGGAGTGGATTCTATATTCACTGTCCACCGGAGACATATTTTGCGTTGCCTGTAAAGTGCTACCAACACACAGCAACGCATTTGTAGTAGGGTTTAGCGAGCTGCTGAGGGAGCTGGACTTTGAGGATTTGATCTGCAACTTTGCAAAGAAAAAGACAAAAAATTAGAACTTCTAAAGGTAAGAGCTATTATGCTGTCTGTAAATTGAGTAGGTTAATATAATCTGTTGTGACCATGTGACCAGATAATGTACATATTTTGTTTAGTTTATTGAAATGCCATGCATATCAGACGTATTGCATCATAATTTTGTGATGCTGCTGCCATGTTGGTGTGAGACTTAGTTGTCAAGTGCAGTAGCCTATATGTTGGCTTTTGCAGTTTGTGAAGTTGCAGCTGACTAAGTGACTTATTTTGCAACCTGCACTCAGCTGTGTTGTGTGATGGCATTGTTGTATCTTCAGTCAATCACGTTTCAGAATTACTATTTCTATTTGTATTACTATTTCTGCTTGAGTGATTTTTAGTGAATATTATATTGCCATAGTCTTGAGCCATACAATGCTTTGGTATGATTTAATTCATTGTAACATTGTCTAGATGTGGATAGACAGGACCGGGGGAGAGAAAGAGAGGGAATGACACGCAGCAAAGCAGATCGGATTTAAACCCGGGCCGCTGCAAAGGACTCAGCCTACATGGGGCTCACGCTCTTACTGGGGGAGTTAGAGGCACTCCCAAGTCATTCATCTTTTGACCAGTAGTGATTTGGCATGTGATTTATGTATGCCTATTTAGTTTGCTGTAGAGAAGAGGCAGAGGTAGAGTGGTCTGCGCACCCCCCCCCCGCGCCACCAGCACCCCGCACTTCTTCTTGTGACTTCCCGCGCCTCTGCCCCCATAGCATGATGCTGTTTCACTGATGGGATTGTATTGGGCAGGTGATGAGCAGTGCCTGGTTTTCTCCACACATACCGCTTAGAATTAACGCCAAAAAGTTCAATCTTGGTCTCATCAGACCAGAGAATCTTATTTCTCATAGTCTGGGAGTCCTTCATGTGTTTTTTGGAAAACTCTATGCAGGCTTTCATATGTCTTGCACTGAGGAGAGGCTTACGTCGGGCCACTCTGCCATAAAGCCCCGACTGGTGGAGGGCTGCAGTGATAGTTCACTTTGTGGAACTTTCTCCCATCTCCCTACTGCATCTCTGGAGCTGAGCCACACTGATCTTTGGGTTCTTCTTTACCTCTCTCACCAAGGCTCTTCTCCCACCACGGCTCAGTTTGGCTGGACGGCCAGGTCTAGGAAGAGTTCTGGTCGTCCCAAACTTCTTCCATTTAAGGATTATGGTTTCCACTCTGCTCTTGGAACCTTGAGTGCTGCAGAAATTCTTTTGTAACCTTGGCCAGATCTGTGCCTTGCCACAATTCTGTCTCTGAGCTCGCAGTTCCTTGGATCTCATGATTCTCATTTGCTCTGACATGCACTGTGAGCTGTAAGGTCTTATATAGACAGGTGTGTGCCTTTCCTAATCAAGTCCAATCAGTTTAATTAAACACAGCAGGACTCCAATGAAGGAGTAGAACCATCTCAAGGAGGATCAGGACAACATGTGAGTTAAATATGAGTGTCACAGCAAAGGATCTGAATACTTATGACCATGTGATATTTCAATTTTTCTTTTTTAATAAATTTGCAAAAAATTCTACATTTTTGTTTTTTTCTGTCAAGATGGGGTGCTGAGTATACATTAATGAGAAATAAAATTAACTTTTTTGATTTTAGCAAATGGCTGCAATTAGGGATGTAAACAGTTAATCGATTATCGGTTAATTGTCGTTAAGAATTTACTCGATTAAATTAAATTAATTGTCGGCTAACTGAACATTGCAACCTAAGACAGTTTTCCACAGGACGTAGGCCTAATTGAACGTAACACGAGATTCTCGCGGGCGGCGAGAGACCCGACACAAACTTGAGGCGGTCAAAACGGAGCGGAGTGTGGGAGCTTTTCAAATTAATGAATGATGACAAAGACGCCCAATTTAAACTCTGCGGTACTACGTTTAAGTTCAGCAGCTCTACGAGTTCGCTAAGATACCACCTTCATAACTTGCATGCAGCCATGTTGCACGGAGGAAGTCTGTCGCCTACACACCCTACAATCGCTGCTGTGGTGGGAAGGAGAGTATGTGACCACAGGAAAGCGGAGGGCATTACTCAGAGGATTTGCGGCATGATCAAAAAAGATATGATGCCAATTAGCACCACTGACGGTGAGGGATTTCGGGAGTAATTACACTACGTGGAGCCAGGATATAATATCCCTTCTCGAGCGACCATTACTACCCACTTGGAAGCACGCTACAAAAACAAGAAGGCTGAGCTAAAATCACAGTTAGCCGCGGCTAATGTGGCTCTGACGACGGATTGTTGGACGGCACTGACTACAGAGAGCTACATAACAATCACTTGTTGCCACTACATTGGAAACGACTGGCAGGTAAAGCTGAGCAATATAACATGCATTTTTATTCAGTATATAAGCAATATTTTGCTTTTTATGTTAAAGACACTATTGATACTGTGAGAAATTTACATTCTCAGGAAAAAAGCCGCGTATCAGTTAATCGTTAATCGATCAATAAAGTCAGTCAACTAATGATTAATGAATTAATCGATAATTTGCATCCCTAGCTGCAATGAAACAAAGAGTGAAAGATTTAAAGGGGTCTGAATCCTTTCTGTACCCACTGTATATATACTGCAGAGATGGGAGTAAGTCACACATGGGCAAGTCGCAAGCAAGTCTCAAGTCTTAACCTTCAAGTCTCAAGCAAGTCCAAGTCATTTTTTGTGACAATCAAGCAAGTCAAGTCAAGTCATAGCTTTGGTCAAGCAAGTCAAGTCAAGTCATACCAAAGTTTCCATTTTTAAACAAGCTAAAGACAGTGATTATGAACTGCTGGAGTTTTATTTGCATTTTTTACCCAAAAGACATTGAAGAGTTTAAATTAACACAGATAAAAAAAAATCACAGCCTAAAACTTATATTAGGCCAACAATAAATCAACATTGTTCAATATGCCTCAAACATGACATTAAATCATGAAATTCCTTCAAACAATTAAAGTATAATGGTTCCTAAGTCAAATAATATTCTTCAAACATGCCTCACTTTTATGAGACAGAAACACATCCTTTAACCTTTCCTTCTATTAAAGAACAAAACATATTCTTTGGGAGTAGCTGAATCACACCACCTTTGCTTATCACATGGAAAGGAAAGTAGATGTTGATATTTGTCAGTGTATTTGTGAGTGAATGCGTGCGTGTTTGAGAAAGAGTGAGTGAAAAGTTATTAATATTGGTGAGTGAATGTGCCTGTGTGTGAGAGTGCAGAGTGTGTTGTATGCGTGCCTAGCTTTATTCACATACTTACGTCTGCATGTGTGTGTGTTTATGAGAGAGAGAGAGAGAGAGAGAGAGAGAGAGAGAGCGAGAGAGAGAGCGAGAGAGAGAGCGCGCAGTTTGTGTTGTGTGTGTGTATGTGTGCCTAGTTTCATTCGCTCAACAAAGAGGAGGGTGTGCTTATTCATGGCCAAAAACTGAAGGGACTTCTGTCCATCACAAACTGGATGGGGACTGGAACCATCAGTGTCTGATGAAATTCGACGTCGGAAATAAGTACTGCAGACCTTGCAAACTGGCATATGTTTTATCTTTGCCTGGTCAGATGTGTAATCCTTATAGCCAAACTTTATTATTTTCTGTGCAGAGGGATAGGCGCCGATTTATGTTTTCCTCCGTGGGTGCTCACACGCGCACACCCTTTACAAAAAAGTGTTTGCATTTCCGAACCTTAGGAAACGGACAGCGGCCGACACGAACACACACGCCATAATAAAGCCAGGACAGCGCCACTTCTCACAAATTCAGATAGGATTGGAGATGAAAAGTTTAACTGGCACGTAACCGCGATCAGCTTCGTGGGAAATTAAGAATCAATGCCACCGACATAACCAATCACACTATGACAGACGCTCCACAACTGCAGTGTTTAATTTTAGATTAACGTAAAAATGAACTGGCAGTCTGGCACTCGTGGGCGGTCAGTATTTTCCGTGGGTGCTCCGGAGCTTGAGCTGACGGTATCGGCGCCCATGAGAGGGATCCATGACGTTAGCTAAGTTACTAGCCGGCTAGTAACTTAACAACTCTGCGGCCGCAGTGTTGTTTACTGACGGTCTGCCGCGCGCCGCGTCATCATATCAACGGTTCCTGCGCATGCAATAGCACTAAAATCGTAAAATTAACTCATCCTCAATATCAGAAGGGAAAAATATATTTATTAAACAGAAAATCAAGTCATTTCAAGTCATTTGACTCAAGTCTAAGTCAAGTCTCAAGTCATGAATATCAAGTCAAAGTCAAGTCGAGTCTTTTATGAATCTTAATCAAGCAAGTCTCAAGTCCTAAAATTTGCGACTCGAGTCTAACTCGAGTCAAGTCATGTGACTCGAGTCCCCCATGTCTGATATACTGTATATATAATGTCTATAATGAACCTCTCTTATACAGCACATTGTCATGAATCTGTACAGGTGTATGTTTTACTTTTTATAATTCTTGTATATTTTCTTATGCACAAATGCAAATGTTTACAGATTATAAATGAACTGCACATTGACCATCTTTCAGTAAAACAAAGCTTTATCAAATTAAAAACATACACACTGAAAAACCTGAATAAATGAGAGGAGACCAGTAATCCTGGATGGTTTAACGTGTTAAAATGAGCTGAGTCATGAAGTTAAAGACGACTTACCGTTTCCACTGAGAATCTCTTTGGCAGACATCAAATCAGAACTGAGAGAGAGAGAGAGAGAGAGAGAGAGAGAGAGAGAGAGAACTATGAGAAACTTGGAAGAAGAAAGAGGAAGTTATTGTACATGTATAATCAAAGGAGTGTGTGTGTCTGTGTGTGTGTGTGTGTATATATATATATATATATATATATATATATATATATATAGATGATAGTTAGTATAGATAGATAGATAGATAGATAGATAGATAGATAGATAGATAGATAGATAGATAGAGATCCAGGAGTCAGTGTGAAGTACTCAGACTGCAGGTGAACAGGTAAAATATCTTAATTAACAGATCAAACTTCTCCAGTTCATTACTGACTGTGTTGAAGTGAATGAATCTATTATAATTTATATTCTGTATATATAAACATATGAATACATCTGTTTCTGAAGCTTCAGACGTCATCAGTCATGTTGTATTCTTCATTTGACACAAGCTGACACACAAAGTGCAGAAACATCTTCACAGCTCTGGGTAGATGCTGTATTTATCTTAAGGTGGAGAAAGAGGTCCAGACCTCTCTACTCTCTCTCTCCATGCTTCCTGTCCTGTGAGCAGCAGAACAGAGTCCTTTGGTTTTGTGTGTTTCCGTTTTTAGAGCAGCTGAGTTTGACCATCTGAACAAACAGAACGTCAGCCAGCCAGCCGCGAGGAGATGTGTCCAGACTCCATCTTTAATCAGTGTTCAGTTATTATTTCCCTCTCTGATTATGTGTAGTTGAGCTGTGGTTGGGCTTTACATGCAAGGATGAAGCGTTGGGTTAGGGTTAGTACGTACCCGGGTTAGGGTTAGTACGTACTCGGGTTAGGGTTAGTACGTACCCGGGTTAGGGGGTTAGGGTTAGTACGTACCCGGGTTAGGGGGTTAGGGTTAGTACGTACCCGGGTTAGGGTTAGTACGTACCCGGGTTAGGGGGTTAGGGTTAGTACTTACCCGCCGCCGTACGGCAGCCTGAACACCAGCAGCGCCGGCGAGGACGCGTTGAGTCTCAGCTGGCTCAGAGTCTCAGGGTCCATGTACAGAGGGGACGTCTCCAACTGGTCCTGCAGCTGGCCAATCACAGCGCTGGAGGCCGGCCAGGACACGGACGCTAACACCAGGGGGGAAGATGAGGACATCAGAGCGTCCTGAGAGACAGAGACAAACATGTGTTAGAGAATAACTCCAGAGGACATCAGAGCGTCCTGAGAGACAGAGACAAACATGTCTTAGAGAATAACTCCAGAGGACATCAGAGCGTCCTGAGAGACAGAGACAAACATGTCTTAGAGAATAACTCCAGAGGACATCAGAGCGTCCTGAGAGACAGAGACAAACATGTGTTAGAGAATAACTCCAGAGGACATCAGAGCGTCCTGAGAGACAGAGACAAACATGTGTTAGAGAATAACTCCAGAGGACATCAGAGAGTCCTGAGAGACAAACGTGTTAGAGAATAACTCCAGAGGACATCAGAGCGTCCTGAGAGACAAACATGTGTTAGAGAATAACTCCAGAGGACATCAGAGCGTCCTGAGAGACAAACATGTGTTAGAGAATAACTCCAGAGGACATCAGAGCATCCTGAGAGACAGAGACGCTTACTGTACGTACACACCGTGGCCGAATGGAGCTTCTAAAGTTACAGGAAGTCATTTCAAGTCATTCATTTTCAACGGGAGCTTCTCTCAGCTGTAAGTAGCGGAAAATCTGTCGGCATCGCGTTTTGAGCGAGTAGTTGAAAGTATGTCAACTTTATGGTAATGAGCTATGACGCGGTTCAGCGGCAAATGCCAACAACCAATCGGAATATAGACGTCCTTCGCACTGGCTGATTCCAGAGAAACATACGATGTAAACTTTGGTTCCTACCAAGACATTAGTTCAGAGAAAATGGAGGAAAAGCTCATAATCGCCGTTGCTGGGTTCCCCTCTATCATTTATGACATGACGTTGTTTGCGTATAGGGACCAGTTCTTGGAAGAATTAACTCGCAAGTTCACAAGCACAGAAAACGCTGTTAACAGTTTGAGACGATGCTTTCTTCCTGTTATTGCTCAACACCCCCAGCACAGAGGCTACCTGCAAGGCTCCAAAATACCAGCTAGAAATAAAAACCACAACAATATAACCACTTTGTATTAAAACAATCTCTGGACAAGAAAACCTCATAATGCTACAACTATTGCAATAATATTGAAAAATAAAACTAATTGAGCTTTAATTTTATTGTTTAGCTCAAACACCCCTTACTTATTCAAAAGAGTGGAACCCGATCCCTACTATTATTAGCATATAAGTTTAAGTCAGTTTAAATTAAACAAATAAATAGGCATATGCACTGGTGTGTAGGGCTGACCTCGACTAAAGAAATTCTTAGTCGACTAACACTTATACGATTTTGTCAACTAATCGATTAGTTGATTTAAATGACAGAGCTGTGCGCTTTGACAGGTGGTTAAGACTAGAAAAGCACAATATAAATGTAGTTAATTAACCATCTGTAAAACTGAGTTTCTCCACAATTAATCCTGCAAAAGCACCACTTTAAATCTTGTGCTTACCATAAATGTGCTCATGAGTTTCTTGGAAATGAGTAATTAAGCATGAATAAGCATAAAAAATGACTTATCAACTAAAGAAATCTTAGTCGACTAAGACCAAAACGACCGATTAGTCGACTAATCGACTATGAGGTGGCAGCCCTACTGGTGTGTCCTATGTGTTCCTATTAGTATTATGTGGAATTATCATTTCTATATTATTGTAGTGCACTGTATATGCACAGGGAGATGGAAATTAGAAATTCAAATTATAAAGGTTGGTGTCTCCCCTTTAGTCTACATAACATGTCATAGCATGTTACCACTTTATGTACAACTGTTCATTTATCATAAAGACTGAAACTCAACTTCTAATAAATCAGAAAACAAATACACCAAAAATATGAACTACAAAATATAATGTAGGCTATAGCATATGGCATAATTTAAACAAGTCTCCCAAAAAGAAACGGGTGTATCTCATAGACTAATAATAAACAGTCTATCTATGGTATATCTCTCCTCTGCCGTGTGTGTGTGTCTGTGTGTGTGTGTGTGTGTGTGTGTGTGTGTGTGTGTGTGTGTGTGTGCTTGTTGAGTTTAACTCCGAAAAGACAGTTAACCACATGTGTTGTGGTATTTACACAAACGATCCGAAACGGCGAAATAAAAGCCTCTTATTTACGGGACCGGTCTAAAAGACCTCCGGGGTCCTACAGCAGGATCTCCGAGTGTGACTGTCCGAGCCACGAGCTTACGGCACCCGGCAGGCGCAAGCTGGCGGCCGCGTCATTTTATGGAGCTCCGAAAATTCCAAAAACTTTGGAGCAAATTGTCAATTCGGCAAAGATTTTCGCAAGACTGCCTATATTCAAAATATAAACGGTTCACTTCTGGACTAAAATGTTCTCAGAAGTGAATTTAGTGATGAATATGATGGCGAAAATTGTTAAAATTGTCCCATTTTTGGGCTGTCTATGTACTGGAAATCCAACCATCATTGAATGCCGAAATGCATGTTGGGATACAGGTGCTGCGAAGTTCATACAAGTTACCAACCGATGTATCCTCGGTAAATGGGCGTGTCAAGAATACATCCGGGAATTTTAACTGTTCTTGGCGAAATGCGAACTTGTGTATTGGGACAGTACTTTGGCAACATGAGATGACGTTTCACAGGGACACAAGAACACAAGTCAATAGAAGAACACATATTGGGAAACGCCCATGGTCTCTAAAAAGTCACATGGTCTCTAACCAGTCACATGGTCTCTAAACAGTCACATGGTCCCTAAAAAGTCACATGGTCTCTAAACAGTCACATGGTCTCTAAACAGTCCTGAATGGATCAACAGCTGGCGGCTGCTCGCTCTGCCTGCGTTCTGCTGCGGTTCAGCGGCTAACGAGCGAGCTAACTGCTAACAGACACCGCTGCGACCAACAAATAATACAAATTCTGTCATTATATATGTAATTTATAAAAGGTTTCTAGTGTCAGTGTACTGGCCGTGCAGTGGCTACTTGTGCTTTGTCTTCAATCGTGTGTTGAACACGATGGAAGAACGCTGCTTTCAGCTGAAGTCAGCGGTGGTGTGTACGTACAGTTAGTGTTGCTCTGATTATGATTTTAGAACATTACCTCCAGGTAAGGTTCAGATTATAAAACATTACCTCCAGATTTGGGAAAACGCTGTCCTGTTTGTTTCCAAATGCTCCTCCGTACAGCGTGAAGTCCTCCACACTCATCTGGGGAGAAACACAAACACACACACACGTTCAACAATTAGACCCAAGAAACTACAAACTGTGTGTGTGTGTGTGTGTGTGTGTGTGTGTGTGTGTGTGTGTGTGTGTGTGTGTGTGTGTGTGTGTGTACCTTATCCTGCAGGAACAGCACCACGTTCTTCGGGCCGGCCCTCAGAGCTCTCTGCAGGTAACCAGCGAGCTGCTGCGGCCCGACCACGTGACCGGCCGCTGGGGGAGACTGAGCGGGGAGGGAGACCCTGGAGAGGAGATTTAAAGATTGTATATACAGTATATAGTGTATCTAATATTCAGATCAGATATTACTGAGTGGGGAGGGAGACCCTGGAGAGGAGATTTAAAGATTGTATATACAGTATATAGTGTATCTAATATTCAGATCAGATATTACTGAGTGGGGAGGGAGACCCTGGAGAGGAGATTTAAAGATTGTATATACAGTATATAGTGTATCTAATATTCAGATCAGATATTAATGAGTGGGGAGGGAGACCCTGGAGAGGAGATTTAATGATTGTATATATAGTATATAGTGTATCTAATATTCAGATCAGATATTACTGAGTGGGGAGGGAGACCCTGGAGAGGAGATTTAAAGATTGTATATATAGTATATAGTGTATCTAATATTCAGATCAGATATTACTGAGTGGGGAGGGAGACCCTGGAGAGGAGATTTAAAGATTGTATATACAGTATATAGTGTATCTAATATTCAGATCAGATATTACTGAGTGGGGAGGGAGACCCTGGAGAGGAGATTTAAAGATATTCTATAGATAAATGATATTAGGAGACCTGCTGGGAGAAGGCGATGTTAAAGAAGTTAAAGTGAACCTCTCTAACATCTTCACATACTGCAGTAAGAGTGTGTGTAGTAACTGAACACACTTCCAGGATAATACGTCAGCTGCTGTTTGCGTCCACTAGATAGAGCTGTTGGCTTTAGAGTTAGCTCTGACAGCTGTCTGCTGTTTGTCCCATTCAGCAGAAATACAATGAAGAAATGAACAAACACAACAAATTATCTTTTTAGATACAGATGTTGACAAAGTTTTCCTTTGGGGACATTATGTAAAGTTGGTAAAAAAGGGAATAACCTCAACTATGTACTTGAGTAAATCCACTACTGCGCCTATAAAGTTTCTATTTTTGTATTAATTCTTTTTAAGGTAAATGATCATTTACATGTTGTTTTATTTCAACACCAGAATCTGAAATAATAAAGATTAATGTTCATGTTCTGAACTCACACACACACTGTCATAAAACCTTCGTACGATACACTTTTTATATATACTTTTATAATATAAAATAATGTAATATATTACATAATGTAATATAATACTATATAATGTAATGTAATGTAATATAATTTAGCCTACAGATAGTCAGACGGTATAAAGCTGCGGTCAACTGATCTGTCACATTACATGACATTATCTCAGAGGATTACAGGAGATACTCACGTTACAATATCTCAGAGGATTACAGGAGATATTTACGTTACATTATCTCAGAGGATTACAGGAAATACTTACATTACATTATCTCAGAGGATTACAGGAAATACTCACGTTATGTTTCCTTAGTTTAATTATTTAAAATCGCTTAAAGGAAGCACCGTTTAGTCTTCTTTCTGTGTGTACACAGACCTGAATAAAGGCCTTTATTATTATTAATATATATATATATATATATATATATATACACATATGTATATATATACACATATATATATATATATATATATACACATATACATATATATATATATATATATATATATATATATATATATATATATATATATATATATATGTATGTATGTATGTATGTATGTATGTATGTATATACATACATACATACATACATACTACTACATATATATATATATATATATATATATATATATATATATATATATATATATATATATATACACTAGTACCACATTGGTCTGTATTTTACACACACACACGTAGGCCTATATACATGTAGGCCTATATACTGTTTATATATGTCCATGAAGCATATATAATAATATATATCGTATGTATGTGTAGGCCTATGTTTAAAAACATATAGGCTATCCATGTATATTCCAGCAGAGACTGACGGAGACTGGTATTCCCTGATAGATAGGGTTAGGGTTATATAAATATATAAATATATAAATGTATAAATGACTCGCAGCATCCAGCGACTCTGACGGTTGGATGAAGGATAGAAGCAGAGCCTAATGAGACATAGTAGCAAATGAAGAAATAACACTAATAATAATGACTAAATGTAACATGACTCACCCCTCACTGGTCCACAGGATCAGCGGAACCTGCTCATCGCAGTTTCCCGGGTTTAAGACGCCGAACCCGGCCAAAAAAAGAACCAAACGCGCCGAGAAGCGGCTGAGCTGCAGCGTCCCTGTGGCCGCCATCTTTAATCCTCCGAGCAGTGACGTCATGGGACGAGAGGAAGAAGACGCCGCTGCTCTGCCTCGTTCATGTGTATATATATATATATATATATATATAAAATATATATATATATATATATATGTCAATGGTTCTCACCATTGGTTCTCACCTTATACTGTCTATGGTTCTCACCCTGATGCATCGCATACTAATACATATAAACACATAATACAGAGTACTACATGTACAGTGCTCAGCATAAGTGAATACACCCATGCTAAAGTTAACTAAAAAGGAGGACTAAAAAAAATCATCTTTTGGAAATTGATCTTAATGCCTTAATTTTAAAAAGAAAATGAGGGAAAATACAACATTTAAGAACACACATTTTCTTTGTGAATGAATAATGTATCATGAATAAATAAATGTTCTGCCTTAAAATACAGAAAAATAATGTTTCAGGAATAAAATGTATAAACGTGGCTGTCAACAATGTTGGTTTTCTTTATTAATCTGTTCCATCAGCACCGAGTGTTAGAGAGACAAATACACGTTTCAAAAAGATGAAAACTTGAATATATATATATATATATATATATATATATATATATATATATATATATATATATTGATTGGCGTTTACATCCAGTAGGAAAGAGTGGCAATCACAGTAAGGCCGTACATTTATAAAGATAGATCAGAGGGTTAGAAAATCTGTAACAAAATCACTTCTTTACATCTGCAGTTATAGGTTTTATAGATATAAAACATGTTTTATATAATATAATAGATATAAAACATGTTTTATATCTGTGACTGCAGAGGAAGCATTCAAAGGAAAGAAGGATCTGATGAAGAGTTCACAGGAAAAAGAGTTTCTACAGAGCTGAGAAATTCAGTTGAGTGTTTAAGAAAGAGAGAGAGAGATGTTAGTATGACTCATTCATACGTAATAAAACCAAACATTATATTATCCTACCAATCATATACTCTGCATGCCTGTTTCTGACCACTGCTGTGAACTTTAACATGCTTTGATTCATTATTATTATGAATAACAGGAGCACACTGCGTACTAATCTTTAGTATTTAACCAGACAGGTTGATGGAACCAGACCAGAAAGTTCCTAATACTCTGCAGATGTTCAGATCATATTCAAAAACTAAACCACTTTAGTTCCTTCACATGTTGGGGTCAACATTTCTTCTGCTTGTGTTTCCATCCTGTAACTTTGTCTCTCTGCTGTTAGGGGCGGAGTCTGCCGTCTCTGTCTGCGGCCTCTCTCTTCTCTCTCCTGCAGACGGATCACAGATCAGGCTAATGCTAATGCTATCACTTCTTACTGCTGCTGCTTCACAATAAAAGCCTTCAGCTGGAGAATCTCAGGGAGGCTTTTACTGTGAAGCAGCCAGAGGAAACTCAACCATAACGAGGACAGCGATCGTTCATCAACATGTCTACAAAACAAAACAATAAAATATATAGTATTACAGAGTATGTCCTGTAAGAGTTATAAACATTACAGTGTCCTGTAAGGGTTATAAATTATACAGAGTGTCCTGTAAGGGTTATAAATGATACAGAGTGTCCTGTAAGAGTTATAAACATTACAGTGTCCTGTAAGGGTTATAAATGATACAGAGTGTCCTGTAAGAGTTATAAATGATACAGAGTGTCCTGTAAGAGTTATAAACATTACAGAGTGTCCTGTAAGAGTTATAAATGATACAGAGTGTCCTGTAAGAGTTATAAACATTACAGAGTGTCCTGTAAGAGTTATAAACATTACAGAGTGTCCTGTAAGAGTTATAAATGATACAGAGTGTCCTGTAAGTTATAAACATTACAGAGTGTCCTGTAAGAGTTACAAACATTACAGAGTGTCCTGTAAGAGTTATAAATGATACAGAGTGTCCTGTAAGAGTTATAAATGATACATAGTGTCCTGTAAGAGTTATAAATGATACAGAGTGTCCTGTATGAGTTATAAATGATACAGAGTGTCCTGTATGAGTTATAAATGATACAGAGTCCTGTAAGAGTTATAAATGATACAGTGTCCTGTAAGAGTTATAAACGATACAGAACGTGCCCTACAATAGGGAATCAGACGGCTCAAAGCATGATGGGAAAACTGATTACTGACAGATTTCTTTAATAAAACAACCTGAGTAAATTTGTGACAGTGTAAACAAACAGCTGGTTCTCTGCTGTTGTATTCCTGATGAAGTATTAAACTGTACTCGCTGTGACTGAAACCTTCAGGGTTATAATGGTAAGGTTAGAGAGAGATCATGGTTACGGTGAATTAACATGCAAACATTATGGCAGATCAGAGACTGCGGTCTGTCTGAGGTGTTCCTAACAGTGTGGGATCAATAAAGTCTGAGAATCTCCTTCATATCCAGATAAACTGGGATTGGAACTGACATTTCCCTAACCTGACTCATATCCAATCAGAAGAGTAATAGAATCAGGACCTTCAGGAAATCACTGGTGACACCCAGCCCTGCAGATGGCCACTCATATGAGTAATGATACTTCATGTCCAGACGAATCATTCAAGATCTTTGACAGCACGTTACCAAACCATCCATCTTTATTTTCATCTGTTTATCCTGTTCTGCTTTTAAACATTCACAGAGAACGTCTTGTTTTCCACCGATGCAGCAGTTAGAAACTGTGATGACTCGGAGACTCAAGACCCGGGGTGGAGGAAGGTAGCTCCAGGGACAACAGGAAGTGTGTGTGTGTGTGTGTGTGTGTAGATATTACCCTCAGTCAGGGTAAAGGATCATCAGTCTTATATATATATATATATATATATATATATATATATATATATATAATATACAGTCAGGCATGGCGGCTGGGAGTCAGGATCAGGATCTGGTCTGTATCAGGATCAGGATCAGCATCTGGATCTGGTCTGTATCAGGATCTGGTCTGGATCAGGATCTGGTCTGGATCAGGATCTGGTCTGTATCAGGATCTGGTCTGGATCTGGCCGTGGAGGGCCTCGGCCTGGACTTTGAGGTTCCAGAACTCTCTCTGGATCAAATCAGTCAACGTCTTCCTCATCTCCATCTAACACCAACATTTAGAGAGAAATCTCAGTTAGGACTGAACGTACACACCGCGGCCGCTCTGATGGGACGCATCTGTATATAGGCCTATATGTCAATATTAGTTAAACTATTTGATTACAATATCACACAGCTCTGTTACACTTCTGCTAGTAGATTGTTGATCAGCTGTTTCTCCAAAGGGATATCAACAAGTCGGCTCTTTAGATCAGATCGTGGTCACCACTACGTATTTTCTTGTCTTTGTTTTTGGTAATTGTTGTGTTTGGTGGAGAACTGATTTCAAACTTCGGACACTGCACATTGTTGTGCAATTATTCCCTCCTAGTTAAAACTGATAAAAATCATCATAACGTACTTCACCAACTCACCAACTATCTCGCTATTTTATCCCGTGCCTCGTTTTATTTTTAACTGGTCCCTATACGCAAACAAAGACATATCATAAATGATAGGGGACCCAGCAGCAGCGATGATGAGCCAGGGCTCCACACTAACTTTTTGCCTTGGTTGCACTGGTGCGCCTAACTTTTTTTATTTAGGTGCACCAGCACAAAATGTAGGTGCACCCAAATTTACCCTAAGCACTCGTCTTACAGCAGCAACAACAACAGCAGAGAGCAGAAGCCAGCAGGCAAGTGTTATTTACATAAACTTCTGGTGTTCTTACAAACTTTACAATCCATCGTTTTATGAGTGCATAACCTATTTGTACTAGTGTAGAAGTTTGGTATCATTTTGGGCATTATTAGTGGGGTCATTTACCAGATACAAACCTGGGTCCATTAGCCCCTGTGCTAAGCTATTCAGCTGATAACGCTACTCTACACTAACTCTACGCTAACTCTCCCAATGTTCGACCCAGCTGAAAAAAGCTTCTGGGGGGGGTTTGGCTCGAGGTCATGGTGCAGAGGACCCTAGGGTGAAATTACGCCGAACCATCACTTTAACATTTTACAGTCTGCTGTGAACATGTTAACATGTTCACATGTTAACATATTACAGTCTGCTGTGAACATATTACAATCTGCTGTGAACATGTTCACATGTTACAGTCTGTCCTCACCTGGCTCTTGTTTTGGGCTCGGAGAGATTCAACGAGCTCGGTCACAGTGAACGGTTTTCCCACCAGGACGGTGATTCTCTGGAAGGAAACAGGAAATAGTCACTGACAGGAAACAGCTACAGTTACTGACAGGAAACAGGAAACAGCTACAGTCACTGACAGGAAATAGGAAACCAAGAGGAAGTAAATGCTTCCAGGGTCAGAGGGAAGAGTTCCTACCTTTCCAGCTCGAGGAACGTAAGGCTTCTCATTGGGCAGAACGTCCCCCAACCCTGAGACAGAAAAAGCATCAGCGATTAAATAATATATAAAATAATATATTAAATAAGAAATGAAATAATATATTAAATATTATATTAAATTAAGAAATATTCTCTTTGATCTCTGGACACTAGTGTTGATACATGATGTCATATTGTTTATGTATTCACCTGTTTTTAAGGATAAGGCCAACAATATTTATATATTGATATAAAAATAGATATATTTGTTTCTTTGTTAACAAATCTCAACACTGTCTGACTTCCTGTCTGACTTCCTGTCTGACTCCCTGTCTAGTTTCTGTTTTTTTTTTTCTCCCTGTGTGTAGCAGACTGTATTAACTATCTGTTGTGTGTCTCCCTGTGTGTAGCAGACTGTATTAACTATCTGTTGTGTGTCTCCCTGTGTGTAGCAGACTGTATTAACTATCTGTTGTGTGTCTCCCTGTGTGTAGCAGACTGTATTAACTATCTGTTGTGAGTCTCCCTGTGTGTAGCAGACTGTATTAACTATCTGTTGTGTGTCTCCCTGTGTGTAGCAGACTGTATTAACTATCTGTTGTGTGTCTCCCTGTGTGTAGCAGACTGTATTAACTATCTGTTGTGTGTCTCCCTGTGTGTAGCAGACTGTATTAACTATCTGTTGTGTGTCTCCCTGTGTGTAGCAGACTGTATTAACTATCTGTTGTGAGTCTCCCTGTGTGTAGCAGACTGTATTAACTATCTGTTGTGTGTCTCCCTGTGTGTAGCAGACTGTATTAACTATCTCTTGTGTGTCTCCCTGTGTGTAGCAGACTGTATTAACTATCTGTTGTGTGTCTCCCTGTGTGTAGCAGACTGTATTAACTATCTGTTGTGTGTCTCCCTGTGTGTAGCAGACTGTATTAACTAAGTGATCAGTTATCTGTTGTGTGTCTCCCTGTGTGTAGCAGCCTTTATTAACTACGTGATGAAACAGCAGAAGATGGGAGATAAATTAATCTGAGCTTTGAGTTACTCACCCACATGCCAGAGCGGCAGGACGATGGGATCCAAGGAGCACTCTGCTAACAGCCGACCAATCCCTGAAACACAAGAATCCTCACAATCACCCTCACTTTCATCTCATGAAGCTCTGTGGAGGCAGGCTGATTCATAGTACTACTTAGGCTGATTCATAGTACTACTTAGGCTGATTCATACTAATACATCTACAATGTCAATAGTCATGAAAATAAAGAAACACATTGAATGAGAAGGTGTGTCCAAACTTTTGGCCTGTACTGTAGGTAGAGTTATAGTAATAGATTTATAGTAATATGTAGATAGATTTATAATAATATGTAGGTAGATTTATAGTAATATGTAGGTAGATTTATAGCAATACATAGGTAGATTTATAGTAATACGTAGGTAGATTTATAGTAATATGTAGGTAGATTTATAGTAATATGTAAGTAGATTTATAGTAATATGTAAGTAGATTTATAGTAATACATAGGTAGATTTATAGTAATATGTAGGTAGATTTATAGTAATATGTAGGAAGATTTATAGTAATATGTAGGTAGATTTATAATAATATGTAGTTAGATTTATAGTAATATGTAAGTAGATTTATAGTAATACATAGGTAGATTTATAGTAATATGTAGGTAGATTTATAGTAATATGTAGGTAGATTTATAGTAATACATAGGTAGATTTATAGTAATATGTAAGTAGATTTATAGTAATACATTTATAGTAATATGTAGGTAGATTTATAGTAATATGTAGGTAGATTTATAATAATATGTAGGTAGATTTATAGTAATATGTAAGTAGATTTATAGTAATACATAGGTAGATTTATAGTAATATGTAGGTAGATCTATAGTAATATGTAGGTAGATTTATAGTAATATGTAGGTAGATTTATAGTAATATGTAGGTAGATTTATAGTGATACATAGGTAGATTTATAGTAATACATAAGTAGATTTATAGTAAAACATTTATAATAATATGTAGGTAGATTTATAGTAATTTGTAGGTAGATTTATAGTAATATGTAGGTAGATTTATAGTAATACATAGGTAGATTTATGGTAATATGTAAGTAGATTTATAGTAATACATAGGTAGATTTATAGTAATATGTAGGTAGATTTATAGTAATATGTAGGTAGATTTATAGTAATATGTAGGTAGATTTATAATAATATGTAGGTAGATTTATAGTAATATGTAAGTAGATTTATAGTAATACATAGGTAGATTTATAGTAATATGTAGGTAGATTTATAGTAATATGTAGGTAGATTTATAGTGATACATAGGTAGATTTATAGTAATATGTAGGTAGATTTATAGTAATACATAGGTAGATTTATAGTAACACATTTATAATAATACGTAGGTAGATTTATAGTAATATGTAGGTAGATTTATAGTAATACATAGGTAGATTTATAGTAATATGTAGGTAGATTTATAGTAATATGTAAGTAGATTTATAGTAATACATAGGTAGATTTATAGTAATATGTAGGTAGATTTATAGTAATATGTAAGTAGATTTATAGTAATACATAGGTAGATTTATAGTAATATGTAGGTAGATTTATAGTAATATGTAGGTAGATTTATAGTAATATGTAGGTAGATTTATAGTAATATGTAGGTAGATTTATAGTAATATGTAGGTAGATTTATAGTAATACATAGGTAGATTTATAGTAATATGTAGGTAGATTTATAGTAATATGTAGGTAGATTTATAGTAATATGTAGGTAGATTTATAGTAATACATAGGTAGATTTATAGTAATATGTAGGTAGATTTATAGTAATATGTAGGTAGATTTATAGCAATACTAGGCAGATTTATAGTAACATGCAGGCAGACTTATAGTAACATGCAGGCAGACTCTATAGCAACATGCAGGCAGATTTATAGCAACATGCAGGCAGATTCCATAGCAACATGCAGGCAGATTCTATAGCAACATGCAGGCAGATCTATAGCAACATGCAGGCAGATTTCATAGCAACACATAGGCAGATTTATAGCAACACATCTATAGCAACATGCAGGCAGATCTACAGCAACATGCAGGCAGACTTCCATAGCAACATGCAGGCAGATCTATAGCAACACACAGGCAGATCTATAGCAACATGCAGGCAGACTCCATAGCAACATGCAGGCAGATTCTACAGTAACATGCAGGCAGATCTATAGCAACACATGCTATAGCAACATGCAGGCAGATTCCATAGCAACATGCAGGCAGACTTTATAACAACATGCAGGCAGATCTATAGCAACATGCAGGCAGATTCCATAGCAACATGCAGGCAGATTCCATAACAACATGCAGGCAGACTTTATAGCAATATACAGGCAGATTTATAGTAATACATTTATAGTAACATGCAGGCAGATCTATAGTAATATGCAGGCAGATTTATAATAATATGTAGGTAGATTTATAGTAATATATAGGTAGATTTATAGTAATATGTAGGTAGATTTATAGTAATATGTAGGTAGATTTATAATAATATGTAGGTAAGATCTTATAGTACTACGATTTATAATATGTAGGCAGACGATA
>JABUOV010000378.1:0-40036 GCA_025617405.1 Perca schrenkii
AAAGGTTTAGACTCGTCTTGCTCCGTCTCTGTGTACTTCCCAGTTCTCCTGTCACTTTGTGTTTATCTTTCACGCTGCGGCGCACTGTTACGGACTAGTCCATTTCATTGTGAAAGTAGGGAGTGTTGACCTCTCTCAGCAAGCAGTTCATCTGGTATTGACAATTCTCATGTTAACACGTGGAAAACAATTCATAGGCATATTCAGAAATTAGACCTAACAGATATATGGAGATTTCAACACCCTACTTTCGTAGCATTTTCTTGCCATTCAAACACACACCTAACATATTATTTCTTAATTTCCTCACAGCTTATTTCCAAAATAGAAGCCTGCCAGTATAACAGTTTTGTAATTTCGGACCATGCTGCAGTTTCCCTGGTATATACTGATTCTAAATTAATAAGGGATCTCCCAAAATGGACATTCCGACAAAGATGGCTTTTCAACCTTGCATTCACAGAATGTTTAGGTCCAAAAATATACTTTTTCCTCTAAATGAACACTAATGAAACATCTGCTGCAATTAGGTGGGACTCATTAAAGGTTAACATTAGAGGTCAAATTATTAGTTTTACTAGCACAGAATATAGAACACCTAATTAGGGGTCCAAGCCCGAGGCTGGAAGAATCGGCGGTAGCGAAGCTACGCCGTTCGCACAGCAGGGCTGTGGAACCCTATTGCTTTCCTAAGGTTTCTTATTATTATTCTTCCACCGATAAAACAGATGCTACAGCCTAAACCGTACATGGTGGAGGGATGCCGTTTTCAGGACTGGTCCAGATCCCTGCAAGAACCTCTGACAAAAAAATTCAGCCACTTACACCACTAGGTGGCGCTATAGCAGAAAAAACGCGTTTGGCCTTATAACTCCGTACTTCCGACATTCAAAAACCATATATCTACGCGTTCACTGGATCCAGCTGAATCACGCGATATAGGCAACGCCCATTTCCGCCTAGACTTTTTTGTGTGAAAAATCGCGATTTATCGTAAACCTGCTTTTTCATACTCCTCCTAGACCGTGCGACTGATCTGCATGAAACTTGGTACCTAGCATCTCTAGACCGACATTACAAAAAGTTATCAAAAGAATTTTTGTCAGATGAAAATTGCAGTAACCTTGCTTCGTCCGCTCACTCCGATCGCCCCCCATGATAAATTCAGCCCCGCCTGTTCCCCTCAAGTCTCTGGTTTCTCCGCCTGACAAATTCTGCGTTTTGTCGCCGGGCTGCTCCGCGACCGGGCCCTCTCGTGGTACACTTCGGTGAATGAGGGACGGCCCGATCTCCTCTCCTCATACTCCAACTTTTTGGAGGAACTGAGGAGGGTGTTTGATCGCCCTGTGCAGGGGGCTGAAACCGATTCCCGTCTTTTGTGTTTCCGTCAGGGGAATCGCAGTGTCGCGGAGTATTCGGTCGATTTCTGCATTCTGGCCACTAGATCAGGCTGGAACAGTCCGGCTCTCCGTCGCGTGTTCCTGAATGGGCTTAGCGAGCGGATGAAAGACCTGCTAGCTGCTAGGGACGAGCCGGAGAGCCTGGACAGCCTTATTGAAACCACGATTGACCTCCGCGCTTCGCCCTCTTCCCGGTCCTGCCCTCCGCCACCTCGTGTCTCTGCTCCCTCGCCTTCCCAGCCACATTCAATCAGTCCTCCGGCACCCCCGTCTCCGCCCCCCCCTGAACCCATGCATTGGGCCGCGCCCGTCTTTCTCCAGAAGAGCGAGAACGCCGTCGTCTGGCTGGGGTCTGTATTTACTGTGGTAACCCCGGTCATTTCATTTCCTCCTGCCCCGTCCGGCCAAAAGAGTCAACTCGCCAGTAGCAGTGGGAGCTCTGGCGAGCCGGACCTCTCCCAACCCTCGCCTCCTACTGGAGGTTTCCCTGTCCTGGCAGGAGGTGACACTCCCTTTGGGAGCACTGGTAGATTCCGGCGCCGATAAACTTTTTGGACATCGAAATCGCTCAACAGCTTTCCATCCCCCAAATTCCCCTTGACACGCCCCTTCATGCCACTGGCCTTAACTGCCAGTCGCTCACAACTGTCAACCACTGTACTCCCCCGCTCTGGCTCCTCACCTCCGGTAACCACCACGAGTCCCTGTCCTTTCACCTCATCCTCGCTTCACTCTCAGCCATCGTTCTCGGACTCCCCTGGCTCATTACCCACAACCCCAATGTGGACTGGGCGCGGGGGAAGATCAGAAATTGGAGTCCAGCCTGCCATTCCTCATGCCTTTTGTCTGCTCGAGCCCCCGGTGCGTCTCCTCAATCTCTCGCTCCTCCTGACTCCCCCGATTTGACTCTTGTCCCCCCTGAATACCACAACCTCGCTCAAGTGTTCAGCAAAGACCAGGCTTTGTCCTAACCCCCCCACCGCCCCTACGACTGCTCCATAGCCCTCCTCCCGGACGCGCCCCTCCCTTCCAGCCGCCTGTTTAATCGGTCGCGTCCAGAGAGGGAGGCTATGGATTCCCTAGCCGCCGGCATCATTCGCCTCTCCTCATACCCGTTAGGTGCGGGCTTTTTCTTTGTGTCCAAAAAAGACAAAACCCTCCGCCTGTGTATAGATTACCGGGGGCTCAACTCCATTACCGTTAAGAATAAATATCCGCCGCGAGTTCCACGTCCCCTCTGTACAATTCCTGGGTTTCATCATTGAGAGCGGGCGGCTCCGTGCGGACCCGTCTAAAATCAAAGCTGTGGTCGATTGGCCCACCCCTGCCTCTGTTAAGCAACTACAGCGTTTTTTGGGGTTTGCCAACTTTTAGCGCCGGTTCATTCGTAATTATAGCTCACCCGTCTCACATCCCCTTCTGTCCCCTTCGTTTGGTCTCCAGAGGCCGCTGCAGCCTTCTCCCTTCTCAAGTCCCGGTTCACCTCTGCCCCCATTCTCCCTAACCCTGACCCTTCCCTTCAGTTTGTGGTGGCGGTAGACGCCTCAGACGTGGGTGTTGGGGCCACCCTGTCCCAGCGCTCCCCCACTGACCAAAAACTTCATCCCTGTGCCTTCTTCTACCACCGCCTGACTCCCACCGAGCAGAGATACAGCGTGGGGGACCATGAGCTGCTAGCTGTCAAGCTGGCCCTCGAGGAATGGAGGTACTGGCTGGAGGGCGCCCAACAGCCCTTCCTCATCTGGACAGATCACAAAAACCTCTCCTACCTCCACACCGCCCAGAGACTGAACTCCCGCCAGGCTAGGTGGGCCATGTTCATGGAAACCGCCCGCCTTCTGGTCCACCATGTCTTCCGCCTCCATGGGATCCCCCAGGACATGGGATCCCCAGGACATCGTCTCCGACCGGGGACCCCAGTTCACATCCCAAGTGTGGAAATCATTCTATCGAGCCCTCGGCGCTACAGTTAGCCTGTCCTCCAGCTATCACCCACAGACCAATGGGCAGACCGAGTGGGCAAACCAGGATCTGGGGGCGGCTCTAAGATGTGTGGCATACCGTATCTCACCTCCCACCTTCCTTGGATTAATATGCACACAACACCCTCATCAGCGCTGCCACCGGGATGTCCCCATTAATGTGCACCATGGGTTTTCAGCCACCACTTTTCCTTGACCTGGAGGAGGAGGTGGCGGTTCCGTCAGTCCAGTCCCACCTTCGGCGGTGCAGACGAGTGTGGTAGGAGGCCAGGGCAGCCCTTCAGCGCACGGCTTCCCGAAACAAACGCTTGGCTGACTGTCATCGGAGACCCGCTCCTGTTTACCAGAGGGTGTGGCTCTCCTCCCAGGACCTCCCGCTTCAGACCTCCTCTAAGAAGCTTGCTCCCCGGTTTGTGGGCCCATACCACAATGAGGCGGTCCTGAATCCCACCGCCGTCAGACTCCAGCTCCCCCTGCATCTCAAGATCCACCCAGTCTTCCACGTTTCTCAAATCAAGCCGGTCTCCACCAGTCCTCTCTCCACCCCAGGGGCAGCGCCCCCTCCTCCACGGATAATCGACGGCCACCCGGCCTATACGCTACGCCGCCTCCTGGATGTGCGACGTAGATGCCAGGGTTACCGGTAGCTGGTGGACTGGGCCAGCTACGGCCCGGAGGAACGCTCATGGATCCCCGCCAGTCAGATCCTGGATAAATCCCTTCTGCAAGACTTCTACAGGGCCCACCCGGACAAGCCTGGCGGTCCGCCCGGAGGTGTCCGTTGAGGAGGGGGTACTGTGATGGTTGGGGTCGACTGGCTGTGAGTTTTCTGTTTTTGTTCACATTCTCTGGTTTGTTTCTCGGTTGGTTTTCTCTCCTCCTGTGTTTTCCTGTTTGCCTGCCTCTCTCTATCTGTACCTACTCTGCTCTCCCCTTCCCACTGCTGCTGCCAGCTGATTGAGTCCACCTGGTTACCATCCCATCATTATCATCTCCCGCTGCACACACCTGCCTCTCATCTACAATCAAGACCAGTATTTCTACCCCGGCTCAACAGACCATCTCCGCTTGATCGTTGCTCCAGTCACGCTAGTGAAACACAAAGCTTAAATCTCTCTGAGATTCTTGTTGTTTTTTCTTGTCTGTTACCTGAACGCTCACTTACCTATTGTGTCTCTCTTCCCCAGTCACCATCTCCATATCCTACCGTCATCTCCAGTCAGCTGGCTTCACCGTACAGACCCCTCCCTCGGCACCCTGCTTCAGCCTCTCCTCGCTCCCTCTGCTCTCCAGTCCCAGCCTCTCTCCCTCGGCTCTTTTTTTTTTTTTTCAGGGCAGACAGGGCTTCCATAAGTTAGGAGAGTAATGAGCATCTTGCATTGTCAGAAAGATGATGCAGATACTGCATTTTTGGCCTTGGATGCAGAAATTCAGAATGTGCCCTATCTTTTTGAGATTCTTTTAAGATTTGACTTTGGGGAAATGGGTCAAATTACTATTACAATGGACCAACAGCGGAGGTTCTGACTAATACAATGGCATCTAATCCCTTCCCTTTATCAAGAGGCTGTCGTCAGGGATGCCCTCTTTCCCCACTGCTTTTCGTTATACTCATTTGAACCCTTTGCTAGAGCAGTCAGGTTACATGAAAATATAAGGGGAATCCAACTTGGGCAACAGGAACATAAGATAGCCTTATTTGCGGATGACGTAATCATCTTTCTCTCTATTTCTATATCTCATCGAAATATTTGGGGAGATATCCGGATATAAGGTAAATAACTAAATGAAACCTCAATCGCCTCCGCCCCTCCCTTACCCCCCACACCGCTGCCATCCTTGTCCACAGTCTAGTCACTTCCCATCTGGATTACTGCAACTCTCTCCTCTTCGGCCTCCCTCACAAATCCCTCCATAAACTTCAATTGGTCCAGAATTCAGCTGCCCGCATCATAACTCGAACCCCCTCCATCCATCACATCACTCCTGTCCTCCAATAGCTCCACTTGCTCCCGATCCAGTTCCATATCCAATTCAAAGTCCTCCTGTTTGCATTCAAGGCCATTCACAAACTCGCCCCGCCATATTTGTCTGATCTCCTCCAGCGTCCCACTACTTCCCACTCCCTCAGATCCTCTTCCTCCCCTCCGTCCGTCTCACCACCATGGGGAGCAGAGCACAGCCATTCAGCCACTCTGCTCCCCGTCTCTGGAATTCATTACCACCCCAACTCAGAAACATTGATTCATTCCCCCATTTCAAATTGCAACTCAAAACACATCTGTTTAAAACTGCCTATGCCACTTGATGTCAATTGCTCTGCCTCTTTCTGTTGTTTTATTGCTGTTGTATTCTTTTTTTTATCTTTTTTTTGCTGCTTTAATGTCTTTTGTAACCCTGTACCTTTAGTGCAGCGAAAGGCGCCTTTAATAAAATGTATTATTATTATTAACAGTAAATCATGCTACTTAACAAAAATTAGAGGGAAAAGCCCAACCTGTATACAGATAAGTTTAAACCATCTGATAGTTTAACATACCTGGGAATAAAAATATCACCTAAAATATAAAATAGTATCCCTATTAATTACAACCCAACTTTTTGAACACGTGTCTGAGATGCTAGAATGTTTGACAGCACTACCAATCTCCTTAATTGGCTAAATTAACCTTCTCAGAATGTCTATGCTTCCAAAATGTCTTTACTTATTTCAGAACATACCATTTCCCCCTCACAAAAACTTCTTCCAGAAAATCAAAAAGGCCTTCAATAATTTTATCTGGAATTACAGGTGCTCGCGGCTAAAACTGTCCTTGCTATATTTCCCATATAATAGGGGAGGACTTCAATTCCCCAACCTGCAGTGGTACAACTGGGCAGCCCAGTTTTAGGTTTTACTTCTATGCAACTCAAAAGCAAAGTTTTGAATTTCCAGCCCTCTCCCCATTGGAAGAGCAGACAACAAAGGCCTGTGACTGTAAGCCTGATTTCTTCCTGTACCATTTGTCTGGAAACCCTTCTTAACATTCAAAAGCGTAGACACTAGCTACTTAACGTAAGGCCAATATTTATATTTAATCACACTAGAGACAGGAATGGCATTGTGAGTACTACCTAACAACCTTCATTACATTTTCAGTATTTACTATGTATTTACTTTTTGTTCATGTACTGTGTGTATTGATTTTGGTAATGTTATTTTTGTTTCTTCGTGCTATGTCACAAAATCTTGTTTTGTTACATTATTGTATTATTGCATTAACTGTGAAATCGTAGTGTCTACTGGGTGAGTGGGAACAGTTCAAAGAACATGTTTGCACATATAAAAGAAAACTAATAAACAGTGTTAACAAAAAAACAGGTTATGTACCAAAGTCATTTAAAACCTCTTAAAAAAACACTCTTGATGCTGAGGTCATAACCAACTATACCCCTATTTCTAATCTCCCCTTTCTCTCTAAAATTCTTGAGAAGGTAGTTTCTAATCAGTTATATGACTTTCTACATAACAGTAGTTTATTTGAGGATTTTCAGTCAGGATTAGAGTGCACCATAGCACAGAGGTGGCACTGGTGAAAATTACAAATGACCTTCTAATCGCTTCAGACAAGAGACTAGTCTCTGTACTTGTCTTACTAGATCTTAGTGCCGCATTGTTATCTCACGTTAGGTTGCGGATTAGCAAACTGTACAGCAGTAAAGCCAACCAGTTTGGACCAGCTATCACAAACAATAGCAAATGGTCAAAGTTAAACTGACCTATTAAAAACCGCAAACAGTGAAACAGCAAAGCTAACGTTACTCAATTTTCCATAACTTTTACCAGCAAAAATATTAAATAAGAAATTTGGTGATGATGTCATCACTGCAGTACTGTCATGTCACCGCCCGTATTGAGGTGATGCGGTTATCGTCACAGCCTTACCAGAGTGTCACGGCTGGTAATCATGAACACAGAATACAGACAGATGGAGGGACAGACCTGGCCAAAACGTGTGTTGTGAAGGGAAATGCCAGATTGCTGATCAAACAGAGGATCACATATTTATGTATGTGTGGTGTGGATATAAGTGGATTTGTCAGTAAATGATGAATGACCAGGAGAATGTGCTGAATCCCTGAAGTCTTATACAACCTTATACAACCGGCCCAATCCCCCATCCATCTGAGCCTGCCCCGGCTACCTCATCTGTCAGGGAAAAGCCATGGTTATTCCATTTCTTTATTACAAACCAGGATGTGGTCTTCCCAGTATACTGTACAACATTCAAAATACTTACCAGCTACTTCAGAAAACACCCATATTTTTATGTCGGGGTGCATGTTGTGTCTCCAATCTGTGTGGGCTTAATATGAGAAGGGTCATGCTTGGAGACTGTGCTGTGCTCGGGAAAGCCATACAGGGAGACAAAGACAGGGCCTCCGTCATCATTAATCATAGTCAGTGGGTAGGCTGGCCCAATCTGCATGACCAGGGCAGTGACAAATGCCACTATTGGACTGGGGCGTCGCATCTCCCCGACTTCATTTCCCGTTAATGTCACATTCATCACGACTGGCCCTGTCCTGCCATGTCGGAGGAGATGAGACTGGTCATGGGTAAGAATTAATTGGAAGGACAAGAGTGAGTTGATAGGGTGGAACCAGCGTCTGGGCACAGGAAGAGTCCCCAACTTGCAGAGGAGTGAAGTTGTTTTGGTGTTAGCTGATAGAAATCCATTTACAAATGATTTTTATTAGTGTTGGAAATGGCAGAAATTTCTTTAATAGTGTAATTAATTATCCAATTAATGCTATTTAGACTTAATAAGAGAGTAATGATACCGTTGTTTTTTTATCTACCAATCTAAGTGATGACATATCTTTGTGTATGATTCATTCTGGATGGATGTAGTTCAGGCAGCATTCAGTGACATACTACTGCCCTCTGGTGATGAATCCTGCCTAGACAAATATGTGAAACCCAACACAGGTTCATAACTGTGTGTCTCTATTTCTGCAAGAGAATAATTATGCTATTATTAAGTCTAATTATTATTTCATTTATATCTACAGTATTACAGGATTAGTATGAGAATTAGCATCTGATGTATCACTAAATCAAAAAGGTTAAATTCTATAACGCTATAGTGACATTATAAACTTTTCTTTTTTCTCTTAAAAATTACTTATATCGCCAAAGAAGAACCGTCCCAAGATTTATGTTATATGATGCTGCTTTTAATGTCAACATTTACATTTATGTAAGTCTAACTTCATGCATTACTCTACAAATCTTTAGGTTATTATTTTTGGACATTGAACATATTTTTTGTATTATGAACATTTGCCAATTCCTTGGTCAATAGTTTGCAAATTCCATTTACAGTTTTTCTTGATTGCTTTGACCTGCTTAAAGAAACTGGGATCTACTTGGTTTTCATCATCACTGTCTCAGCAGAGCAGAAGACACCTCTTGCAAATGTGTTAACCATTTCTCATTCTCAACAGTTAACACGGACATCATTCAAGCAGTCCAAACTCCATTGTTTTATCTATGGTAACCAAACAGAAGCTATCTGTTCCTAACTATTAGAAACTACCTACATCAGTATGAAATCACTGAAGCACCTGTTTGACACTCCTTCACACAAATCTTCAATTAGCAATCAGTCTGCAGGCCTTAAAGGTGCAGCGTCTGTGTTGTTCTTTGCCAACAAGGATGGGAGAGGTCAAAATCTCTGTTGTCCTCAGGTAAGTCACAGCATGAATCGTGCTGCTGTCCGCATTCTCTATGACTCGAATCACTCCCTCCTGGTCGGCTCTGAAGATGATAATCTTGCCATCTTCACCAACTGTATCAATCTCAGGACTGCTGCACACAACACCAGTACAGGGAGCGTTGTCACATGGGTAACGATGCACTCTTGGCCAGCGCTGAGAAACTGACATTGTCTGACTGTTTTGGTGGTGGCGGAAGATGGTGACTGCTCCAGTTGACGATGTTGTGACAATTCTGTCTTGGTCCAAAAATTGAAGGTCCAGAACATCTCTTGTGTTCACATAAAAGCTGTGGGTCTCCTTCAGAGAGTGAGAGTGAGAGTGAGAGGGGTCTGAGGTGGAGGTATAGTTTGAAGGGTTCAGGTTTCTGATGAAATTTGGGCAACTGTTATTGATCACGTTATCAATCATGGCCTCTCACTTAGAGAAGCTGGACAAAGAGTCCAACCTGTTCTGAACAGAAACACTGTCATATCCATTGTCAGAATTTTTCAACAGGAAAACTGGTAATGTTGCTGTACTGTATATACAAAAATATCTTCAGTGATATACTTTATGTAATTGTTCCCTCATTCCCATTACATGTATTCTTTATAGAATCCAAAGGCTACTATTCTCTGGTGGTAGAGGGAGAATTTTTAGTGCTGAGCAGGAGGTAGCTGTTGTGGACATGGTTGTGGCAAACCATGCCATAAGGCTGTGTGAAATCAAGGCAGCAGTGATTGCAGATCAGGGCATGTTTAGGAACATCAACAATGTGAGTGTGCCCACCATTGACCGCATCCTAAGAAGGAACCATATGGCTATGAAGCAGCTCTATACAGTTCCATTTCAAAGGAACTCTGACATTGTGAAGGAGGCCAGATGCCAATATGTGGAGGTAAGGAAACCTTACTACAGTATACTGTAATGCCTTGTCATATCATGCAGTTAGTCAACTGGAGTCACTTTTCATTGTAATTTGCCTTTTTTTACTTGGAGAAACATTATGTCTTCATTTATGTTGATGAAGCCGGCTTCAATCTCCATAAAGTGAGGCGACATGGAAGGAACCTCTTGGGTACAGGGCCACTGTCACAGTTCCAGGTCAGAGGGGTGCCAACATAACCATGTGCTGCCATCTCCAATGATGGTGTCCTATGCCATATCCCCACTATTGGCCCATACAACACCGAGCGCCTCGTAACATTCCTGGATGCACTTCATGACAGGCTGATCCCACCTGAGGAGAAAGGGCTGTTGAGACCTGGCATGCCACTCTGTCATTATCTGGGAAAATGTGGCATTCCCCCACTCTCTCCTTGTCAATGAGTGGTTTGCAATACACCCTCGGATGATGATGCAGTTCCTTCCAGGATATAGCCCATTTTTGAATCCCATAGAGGAGTTCTTCAGTGCTTGGAGGTGGAAGGTTTATGATCAGCGTCCCTATGAGCAGATGCCCTTGCTGAATGCAATGAATGCTGCTGCCCAAGAAATCTGTGCAGAGAAATGTCAAGGTTGGATAAGGCCTGCAAGAAGATTTTTCCCTTGGTGCATTGAATGAGAGGATATTGAATGTGATGTGGATGAGGCCATGTGGCCCCATCGTCAAGACAGAAGAGACTGAATATCAATAGTGGCTATTTCTTATACTCTACAGTAATGTTTACTTTACTGTAATAGATTTTATTTTCTTAATTTCTTTTACTATAGATTTAATTTTGGTTTACATGTATTTTGTGTAATATTTATAGTATTTCAGTTTTCAGCCACAGTTTGAAAATAACAATCAATGGAATCAATAAAATTTGCATTAAAGCATTTATTATTCTGGATCCAATTCTTTGCAACAAGGTAAATTTTACAACAAATGTCACTAGCATAAAAGCTACGTACAGTAATGGGCTACAATGACAAGCAATGGTGCACTGATTCTCACTGAGTGCTGTATTTTGTTCACTGTGTAATGGTTGATTGGAAGAGCTCATACACTTGTTTGCAAGTTGTGTTGTTTGAAGGCAAAATTTGCTTTTGTTGCATATTTTAAATGTTTTGGAACGGTTGGAGCCTTTTGCAAACAAACTGTCATTTTGACCATCAGTGCCACTGATCCGGCCTGTGTGTTAACGGTTTAGAAAAATGTGGAGTTTGAGTTGACTGCTGCGTCAAAGTAATCAAGAAAAACTCATTTTAAACACGGTTGTTTGGAAGATTTCAGCTCTGTCCTGCAGTTGCCACGCCCCCTTTTCTTTGCCACTCCGTTCCCCCTGTAGTTCACCACACCTTCAATTAATTAGCCTCAATCAGCCGCAGACTGTATTAGACAGCACCTGTGCACACAGTCCCTTCCCTTTGTTCAAACCACACGGAGGATGTTGCTGCTGGAAATGCTGTGTCTCCTGCCTTGTGTACGTTATTGAGCTATGTAAGTTTCATATGTTTTTACTTACTAAAGCGTTAATGTAAGGCGAGTGCCAAAATTGCATTCCTTTTCTGTTTGTGCTGTTATATTGCATTAATTTCTGTTTGTGTGCTGTTTATATTGAACAGTTGAAATAGGTATTTTGAGATAAAATTGTAATAAAATAACTTCCGCATCTATCTATCACTGACCGGAAGTGACGTAACGCGAGGGAGTCTGGTCAAGTTCATGCTCAAATTATAATGGACGTGGATGAAGAAACCGAGCTCTCCAAAGTTGGCGAGCATGCCTGTGATGGCCCACAAGCCTATACTTATGAGCCTCCTAGGCGAGATAGAGGTCAGGGGGAGATTAGGGGGGAGATCAGGGGAGGAACAATGGGCAGAAAAGAGAAGTAGAGTTGCGAACCAGTGGCGAATAGGGCAAGTGACTTGGTGAGTTACTGTGTAGTATGGTGGCTAACTCTGGTTCATCTAGGCTAGTACATTGGTGTTATACAATAAATCTGCTTTAGCAAACATACTTTCGACCTTGTTTTAGATTAAACATACATGTAGATTGTCTTAATTTAAGCCAGCAACGTTTTGTCTTGTGATATTCTACAACCTATATTTTAACGCTCAGACAGCTGTGGAGTCCATCCAAGCCATGGATGTATTAAGAGAAGCAGGTTAGGACTAGCACAGAGTCGTTTTGTTGGCTAGGTGCTTGTGCGGACATTGTAAGTCTATGGCGTCAGCGGTGGACAGCCTGTGTTGTCGAGAGGTGGATGCCTACTGGGCACTAGTTGAGGTTTAGTCCCGACCACGGACATTACCTGCCTGACGCTCCATCCCGGCTTTGATGCCTGCTGCCTCAACCCGTTGCAGGTAGCATACCTCAACTTCAGGCAGGAGTATGGCCCTCTCCAAGCCAACAGACCACAGTATGTTTAGATCAGAGGCGTAGGCAGTAATGGGCCAGGGCAGCACTGGCCCGCCCACTTTACTCACTGGCCCGTCCAGCCAAGTTTGATCAAAATACGTTTTGTTATGAAAAATATTCAAATGTATGCAAAAAAAGAAATAACAGTACTAGCTAGTTGTGTGTTTAATGTGTATTTTCTTCTGATTAAAACAAAACTGTTTAAACCAAACAATCAAACAATTAGATCAAACGCCTTCGGAACGTAGTTGGTTGCTATGGTAACAACAGGCCGACTGTCCGGGCTGCCTTCAGCAGCTAACGTTAGCTAGCTGGCTGTTTAGACAACGTAGCTACCATGGATGTGTTAAGCAATGCACTGTTAAAAGTTACCGCGACAATGGCTTCTCTTTAAAGTGGTATGAACAGTTTTCTTGGATGGAATCCAGTGTAAATAAGGACGAGCTTTTCTGCAGCATGTGCAGACATTTCCCCAGCGGAGCTGACAGCCCTCACACAGGTAACATTAAGTCAAACGTCTTTCACGCTTCTTGTGTTATTAATTAAGTAACCTAGCTAACCTAGTAACCTTCCTATTTTAGTAAGAAATGGTGAATACTGATGATGGCTTTTAGCTGAAACGCGTTTGTGTTTTGCCCACATTAAATAAGAAGATAACTTCTCTGTGTACGTAGTTTTGAGTTTTCTTTGGTCCCGTCACTGCCGTGGACTTAATACACTGTCTAAGATTTGGCACCGGGCTGGCCACTTTTCATTATATCTTTAATAATTTAGCTAAACAATGCTTGGCTGGAAGTTTTCATTCTTTGATTTTATTTTAGTGCTGGTAGCCATTTGCTGCTCATGATCTGACCACATAGTCCTGAAGCAACAATGCTGTTGCATTGTTCCATGTGTGATTTCTGTCTGATGTAGGCTATTCTATGTCCTGCAGTATGTAAACGCCTTCTCTGCTGTTTGGGTTCATGTTTAGTTGCCACTTTGTCCAATAAAAGGGTTAATTTTATAACCGTGCTGTGCAGAGCCAATGCTGCTGTTTCTGCCGCTGCAAATATTTTTCAGTCTGAATATAATATGTTACAATCTACAGGTTTTTGTCTATATTGTTGTGTACAAACTTTTTAGACGGAGCTTTGTTAGTTGAGCATGTTGGAGAAAGTACTGTTATTGCCGTTGTAATGCAGTATGTTGGAAGGTAAAATCGTTGCTGTTTTTTTCAGTTAGTCCATTTTGCTACTTCGTCTTTTAGAAAATGGCCCACCCAGTTTTGTACTGGCCCCCCCCAAAATACTATTTCTGCCTACGCCCCTGGTTTAAATGAGAGTAATTTATAACACTATTATATTATACACTTCTATTATAGCCGTCGGTTTTCTACACAAATAACAAACCGTATCAAAATAATGTACATACTGTAACTACTTATATATAGCCATATTCTACTGCTCTTTATACTATTCCTCTTGCACATACAGTACACTTATTCTTACGTTACCGTTTCTGCACTACAATGGTACTGTTACCACACTGCACATATCTGTCTATATGGTTCATACTGAATATCCATATTTATTCAGTTTTTCTTATAATATGTTCTGTTAATACCCTGCATATATATTCTTACTAATATGTTACTCCTACTACATTGCACATATCTGTACATGTTGTTCATTACTTACTTATACATATTTGATTTTGTTTCACTTCTGGTTGGACACAAACTGCATTTTGTTGTCTTTGTACTTGTACTCTGCACAATGACAATAAAGTATAATATAATCTAATCTAATGTGCATTATTGATGCTGAGGGTTTAGCAGACTTTTAAACTCTGATGTGCATACATACCTTTATGGAATAGAATAACTGAAAATGTTACATCAAATAAGTCTATCACTCAATATCAACATTGCACCCCTATCATTCTCTAGGCAATTCCGATACACAGCCTACAGGCAGGTGGTCCGATAGACCTATGGGTTTCTGGGCAGGGAGATCAGGAAGGCGATACCAGCTTGTGTTGTGGCCGCAATCAGGAGGCAGTTTCCAGAGGAAGGGAGGTAATCAATAAATATATTTTGTTTTCACAAAATGAACACAATCACAAAGTGTCTTGTTGTATAAAATGTATTCATATTTTCATTGATAGTAACTAGGAGTGTTGGGCAAGTTACTTCCAAAATGTAGTTCATTATAGATTACTAGTTATTGTCATTTCAGAGTAATTAATTATATTAGTCTCTGAATTGTAATGCTTTACACTACTTTTGCATTACTTTAGTTTGACTTGGCAGGTAGCTTGTGAATTTCACCACCAGATCAATAAAGTCATCTTTATCAACTTTAATACATCATAACAAGAGTTCTCTCAAGACACTTTACAAATAGAGTAGGTATAATTTACACTATAATTTACAGGGACCCAACAATTCTAGTAATTCCCCCAAGAGCAAGCATTCAGTGTGACAGTGGCGAGGAAAACCTCCCTCTCAGGAAGAAACCTGGGACAGACCCAGGCTCTTGGTAGGCGGTGTCTGACGGTGCTGGTTTGGGGTGTGATGAACAGTGGCAATAATAGTCACAATAAAGCTAATTGAACTACGACTATAAATAGTAGTTGCAGTAGTTCATGGTGTAGCAGGGCGTTACAGGACGTAGCCGGGAACTGCACGGCGTAGCAGGGTGTAGCAGGAACACGGCGACAGCTGCAGCCATGATTTAGGGGCCACCCAAGTCCAAGGAAAACTGCTAGGCGAAAAAAAAAAGAAAAAAAAGAGTTGCACAACATCACATAGTCAGTGGTCACAACACATACGACCTAATAAAGTCCAGTATGAAATGTCTTCTTCCTACCATTAGAAGTAATTTGTAAATGTTTATGTGTCATATACAGCGAATGATAGATGCAAGTTACACTACCTGATGAGCTTTGCAGACATCTGATGTTGCACTGTGACCCATGACGAAGCAATAATGGCCCAGGATCCTGTAGAGAGAAGCCCTCTGTCAGGTGCATCTATCCCTTCATTACTGGCTGCACGCTCTGCCAAAATCTGAAAAACACGGAGGTTCAAAATCACTCACAAAAATAGGATACAAGCTTAGTTACCAACTGGATCAGTAATAATAAAAAAGAGAAATGAAACCAAAGCAGCTCTGACGTGTCAAAACCTCTACTGGCAAAATCTAGGAGATTTCAGCATATTGATTAATATATCAATTTGGACTTTGTAAATTACCAGAGAGTAGCCTACTGGGATACAAAATTGTGCGGGAGAACGGTCTGAATTGAAACGCAGGGGAAACTGGAGTTTTGTGCTAGCTAGCTGTCTGCCAACAGCTCATAGCTAGCTTAATAAAATGCGGGGGAAACGGGGATGTTTGTGCTAGCTAGCTGCCTGCCAACAGCTCATAGCTAGCTTAATAAAATGCGGGGGAAACGGGGATGTTTGTGCTACCTAGCTGCCTGCCCACAGCTCATAGCTAGCTTAATAAAATGCGGGGGAAACGGGTATGTTTGTGCTAGCTAGCTGCCTGCCAACAGCTCATAGCTAGCTTAATAAAATGCGGGGGAAACGGACAACGCTAAAGTTGGCATCCGATTCGCAGCTTCCGATTCGGCAGTTAAGGGGAAATTTAAGGGGAACTTAAAACTGTCCGATTCAGCAGGGAAACACGATTTACATTGCTAATCCTCCGTTTTTTTTAACCTATTACTGTATTGAATGAGTGTTAGTAATTACGATACATTATTAATTATCTCTAAAACACACTTTTAGATTTGTGAAAGCTTTATTGTCTTTATGAGAACACAATAAAAGTAGGTTTCACCGTTTTTTTCATATGTAGACCACATTGGACCAGGTCTAGATCCAAAACTTATCCCAGAGAGCCTAAGGAGTCTTAAAAACACAGTTTGAGATTTGTGAAAGCTTCATTCTATTTGTGAAAATGCAATAAAGGGAGATTATACTGTTTTTTTTTTACACATAGACCACATTGGACCAGGTCCAGATCCAAAACCGCAATACCTAGACTTATCAAACCTGGACTAAATTATCCCAGAGAGCCTAAAGAGTCTTAAAAACACAGTTTGAGATTTGTGAAAGCTTTATTCTATTTGTGAAAATGCAATAAAGGGAGATTATACTGTTTTTTTTACACATAGACCACATTGGACCAGGTCCAGATCCAAAACCGCAATACCTAGACTTGTCAAACCTGGACTAACTTATCCCAGAGAGCCTAAGGAGTCTTAAAAACACAGTTTGAGATTTGTGAAAGCTTCATTCTATTTGTGAAAATGCAATAAAGGGAGATTATACTGTTTTTTTTTACACATAGACCACATTGGACCAGGTCTAGATCCAAAACCGCAATACATTAGACTTATCAAACCTTGACTAAATTATCCCAGAGAGCCTAAAGAGTCTTAAAAACACAGTTTGAGATTTGTGAAAGCTTCATTCTATTTGTGAAAATGCAATAAAGGGAGATTATACTGTTTTTTTTTTTTACACATAGACCACATTGGACCAGATCCAAAACCGCAATACCTAGACTTGTCAAACCTAAACTAAATTATCCCAGAGAGCCTAAGGAGTCATAAAAACACAGTTTGAGATTTGTGAAAGCTTTATTCTATTTGTGAAAATGCAATAAAGGGAGATTATACTGTTTTTTTTACACATAGACCACATTGGACCAGGTCTAGATCCAAAACCGCAATACCTAGACTTGCCAACCCCGGACTAAATTATCCCAGAGAGCCTAAGGAGTTTTAAAAACACAGTTTGAGATTTGTGAAAGCTTCATTCTATTTGTGAAAATGCAATAAAGGGAGATTATACTGTTTTTTACACATAGACCACATTGGACCAGGTCCAGATCCAAAACCGCAATACCTAGACTTATCAAACCTGGACTAAATTATCCCAGAGAGTCTAAGGAGTCTTAAAAACACAGTTTGAGATTTGTGAAAGCTTTATTCTATTTGTGAAAATGCAATAAAGGGAGATTATACTGTTTTTTTTTTACACATAGACCACATTGGACCAGGTCCAGATCCAAAACCGCAATACCTAGACTTGTCAAACCTGGACTAACTTATCCCAGAGAGCCTAAGGAGTCTTAAAAACACAGTTTGAGATTTGTGAAAGCTTCATTCTATTTGTGAAAATGCAATAAAGGGAGATTATACTGTTTTTTTACACATAGACCACATTGGACCAGGTCCAGATCCAAAACCGCAATACCTAGACTTGTCAAACCAGGACTAACTTATCCCAGAGAGCCTAAGGAGTCTTAAAAACACAGTTTGAGATTTGTGAAAGCTTCATTCTTTTTGTGAAAATGCAATAAAGGGAGATTATACTGTTTTTTTTACACATAGACCACATTGGACCAGGTCCAGATCCAAAACCGCAATACCTAGACTTGTCAAACCTAAACTAAATTATCCCAGAGAGCCTAAGGAGTCTTAAAAACACAGTTTGAGATTTGTGAAAGCTTTATTCTATTTGTGAAAATGCAATAAAGGGAGATTATATATATATATATATATATATACATACATACATACATACATACATACATACATACATACATACATACATACATACATACATACATACATACATACATACATACATAGACCACATTGGACCAGGTCTAGATCCAAAACCGCCAACCACTTGTCAAAACTGGACAAGAATTATCCCAGAGAGGCTAACGAGTCTTAAATACATTTTTCAGATTAGTAATGGTTTTATAGCAGGTCCACTGTTGCTAGTTGACATTCAACGTATAAGTCCACGTCTCTCCATGTCATTTCTTATCTCCATGAGCAGGTCTTCCTTCTCACTTCAAAAGAAAAGTAGAAAGTTATTTTTACCTTTTGGAAAACAATCAAAATATCTTCAAAGATTTGCCAATGTTTTAATTTACTCTTCAAATCCTTCTCCTTCAACATAATTGTTGTTCTCTCACCTTTCCTCCATCTGGCCCTGTTCAACCTCTCTTACTGCTTCTGCCAATGTCATTTTCCTCACCTTAGCCAAAGCTTGCACTGTGGCCTGTGTTAGAGGCAACATAATTTAGACATAGTGTGATTGGTTTTCATTTTATCTATAAATGAAGACCTTTTTATTACAAAGCTTTTTGTCAGTTCTTATTCACAGTTATGAAATCTTGTTTGATTCTCACATCTGCCGCCATTTCAGACCCTGCCCTTCAACTTCTGCCCACCAAGTGTCCATTGTGTTCCTACTTTGCCAGTCACCTCACAACTGCCTGCGCTCATGATCTTCATTAACAAGTCTTCCAAAGACTTTTGAGTTTTGAGTGTGTCCTCGTTGTAGCATTGCTAACATTTTGTTTTGACTAAATCTGCCTGCCTGCAAATCATGCCTGTCTTAACATTTTGCCTGTTTTTCTCTTTTTTGTGTCTGTGTTATGCCTGCCGACGAAGTAATCTCTGTGATGAATATTTGGGCTTTTTGAGTCGGTTAATCTGTCAAAGTTCAGAGCCTTCACACAGACAAACCACATCTACACAGTTATATATCAGAGGAGGCTGGTCCACTGTATTTATGTGTTATACTCTATACTGCTTATATTGTTTTAAGTGCAGAACTAGCAGACAGAGTCTAATTGTGCATATATATATATATATATATATATAAAAAACCTAGTTATGTCTTTACCACTCCTTAATCACGTGGGCCACGCCTTAATTATCTTGTGGCCATATAGATATTGAAAACTCGAAGCGCGCATTTAACACGTGGACTCGCAAGATATCAGCAAACTTTTTAACCATGATGGTGCAGTAGCCTACTGCACAGCTTCACCTGGACTGCAATCACCTGGTAGGTTTTAGATCTTATTGGTGTTTAATCTTATTTATTTAGGGTTGATAGTGGGTTTTATTTGGATGTAACTGACAGCAATTCAGCAAACAGCCCGTCTACATATCTGTAGTTATCTGACATGTCAGCAGTTTTTTGAAGATACAGATTTTGTAGATTATTTTTTAAAGCTTTGCTTAAAACAAAATATAGAAGAGAGACGGCATCCAGTATTAGTAAAATGAAAGAAATACATCCCCCTTTTTTCTATCCTGATAACTCCCTAGCGCTATCCGTTGTGCTGAAATAGCAGTTAGATTTGATTTAAGTGCGCTGACCGCGGTGCTGAAATAGCAGTCTTTTTGAATTGTGCATTTTTCTCTCAGTCCCATCTTTTGTCAGTTTTGTATTGGATCTATAATATTTTCTTAACTATGCTAAGTAGCCTATACTACAATGTGTATCTCATGCAGACCCTGGCCATGACTTACTTATGTCTTTGCCACGCGGTAGGGGCCACGCGGGCCACTCCTTAATCATGTTGTTGCCACACAATAAAAATTCAACAGATAAGTGCAGTTCATGTCGAAGACAGAAAGACTTCCATAACAATGTGGTTACAATGATATGCGATAGCTGGTTTCTTCCAGTCCTGTCTTCCTATCTTACCAGAAAAATCATTTCAAGTAATTTCCTTTGCTTTAGGACAAAGCTGCAGAAACTGTTGAAGGCAGGCGCAAAAGAAATTAAGAGCTTGTTGAGTTCATTGTGGACCACATGGGTGCAGATGAAACATTGAGGGTAAGCCTCTTTTTCTGTTAATCTTATGAACCTGAATTCCTTTACATCTCCTTACTTTGCACTTGCTATGGAAAGTATTTATGAAAACGTTGTAGCCAGTAAGACCAATTGAGGACAATACACTTCATCTTATTGATTGATAATCTATAGCAATGTAATAAAATCTAATATATGAAAGGGTGCTCACAAAAACACAAATTAAAAAATGAATATATATTTTTGATTGCGTCTATTGCCAGTTTGTATGCAGATACTGCATTAATGTTAATCCAGTAATAAAGTTGTAATCTGCTGAATTATTATTTATTTTAACATAAGGCTTGGTTTCCTCTGCTAGATCAATCATGCTTAAAACGTACTACTACAACAGAGGAAAATCTCTTTGATACCAATGTAGTGTATAATGGCTATCGTATAAGCTTTAGCCATAGTCTCATCAGCCACCCCACTTTAAACAGCAACCTGCAGCAGTAAATGTTAATTGGAAATTAAAGGGAGTTACAATAATAATTGGTAAAGCCATGCTTGTCCACTGTGGTGAGCAAGCCACATTTGGGGTATTCTGCTCTTTTACTGTCAGTGGAAGTGACGGAGTAGGGTAATGATGTATAGGGTGTTTAGAAACCAACCACTGTAGCCGTATTGTCATATTAGAGGCAGGACTGAGTAATTATTACGTTTTTTTTATTCATACTTCATAGGCCATTGTCTCAGGTGGGGAGCAACCCCACTTTACTTCTGGGGAACGCTGGTTCCCAATCTTCTTTGATGATGAAACCCAGCTGGACAGGATTGTGAAATACCTGTCAAACTTCCTTGACAGCTGTGACATACTCTCTGATAAAGTGTGCACCATGGTGTCTTCTGACAGGATCAAATACATCCTAAATGTGTTGCTGTCAGAGGTAGGTCCACAGCAGTTCCACATTATATTCATGAAAACATTTTTTTTCTATGACTTAAAGTGGATATATGTTACTTTCAGTTTGTGTTGATTCTAGCAGCAACTTTGGACAAAAGTGGTAATATTTTCACCACACCTGCTGTCGTAAAGGTCTTTTCTTTATGGTGCTGTGTTGCCCACTGTAGATTGCCGAGTTTGCATTACCGTGTTTACACAAGTACAGGGGGATAAGGGAAAAGCAAAATAACTATTTTCTATGAACGCACTAAATGGAAGGAGGGCGTAATTTAATGTTGGCTTCTGGCAGACAACCACATCATGCAATCTAAAGTTATTTTATTAATGAAATACATATTACATACCTGAGGGCCAATTCAGTTACGTTTTTCAATCATTTACAATCCCGTAATTGTCTCAATCTGTCGAAAGCCTAACCGAAATTTACTCAGTTTTGACCGTTGTCTTTCACTTTCCTTTTTAGCCTTTAGTTGTTCTTCGTTTAATTTCCTTCTTTTCTGTGATGGTCCTGCACCAGTATCATAACTAAGTATCTGCCACAACTACAGCATATAACTTCTCAAATAAAATTAAAATACCATTAGGCCTTTATAAAGATATCTCCTGCCACCCTTTACCTGGCTGGATACATTAACAGGCTTTTCCGGTGTTAAAATGAAATCTATGACCTGTCGGAATATGTTACTGTAGCGCAGTCTATCTTAAATATATTATTGTAATTACAATATATTTTTGTAATTAAAAGAAAAATAAGCAAAGTAAGCAATAACAGCAGTCTACATTAGATGTCTTGGTATCGATATTTACACTAACTTGTCATAACCTTTTTTTCTCAATTTCACACCACTACCTACCCATAGCATGCTAGAACCGGCGCTTATTGTTCACGCGTCACACAAGCGTTTTGGAAGCCTTTCCAGGCAAAATAGAATCGTAAAATATGTTTATGAAACTTTTACACAAAACCATATTAATAAATTACATGTTGATGTTTGAAAGTCTCTAGGTTTTGACATGAATACAGATGTAGATGTAATTTAAAAAAATAAATTATCGATTTTAAAATATTGTACCAGTACAGAAGGAAATATTCTGTAGCTTATTTTGCCATCAATACTGCCGACGTTGTCTTTGCTGTAATGAAATCAGTATATATATTGACGTTTATGTTTATGGGAAAGATACATGTGTCCAGACAAGGCTAGCAGCAGCAGCAGCAGCAGCGCCGCGTCAGACACGTTTCTGGTGTGTAAAGACAGAAAAATCCACAGAGCCGCCATGCAACTGACATGCAACAAAAACGCCACGCTCACACCACGCAGCCAGTGTGTATTGGAGCGTAAGGGAATTGAGGCAAAGGAAACATGCAAATGGCATTTTGAAAGCAGGAAGGGGATAGCTGGAAGTACCATAGAAAAACATACATATGAAGTTTTAGGTATTAGTAAAATGACTCTACATGTACTAGGAACAATAATATCTGTAGTTTACATTAAAATGGCAACAAAAAGTTGTAGCGGAATTTTGTAATAGTGACAGTAAGACGATAGGAAATTGTAAAAAATATTCATCACAGAGATTACTTTGTCGGCAGGCATAACACAGACACAAAAAAGAGAGAAACAGGCAAAATGTTAAGACAGGCATGATTTGCGGGCAGGCAGATTTAGTCAAAACAAAATGTTAGCAATGCTACAACGAGGACACACTCAAAACTCAAAAGTCTTTGGAAGATTTGTTAATGAAGATCATGAGTGCAGGCAGTTGTGAGGTGACTGGCAAAGTAGGAACACAATGGACACCTGGTGGGCAGAAGTTGAAGTGCAGGGTCTGAAATGGCGGCAGATGTGAGAATCAAACAAGATTTCATAACTGTGAATAAGAACTGACAAAAAGCTTTGTAATAAAAATGTCTTCATTTATAGATAAAATGAAAACCAATCACACTATGTCTAAATTATGTTGCCTCTAACACAGGCCACAGTGCAAGCTTTGGCTAAGGTGAGGAAAATGACATTGGCAGAAGCAGTAAGAGAGGTTGAACAGGGCCAGATGGAGGAAAGGTGAGAGAACAACAATTATGTTGAAGGAGAAGGATTTGAAGAGTAAATTAAAACATTGGCAAATCTTTGAAGATATTTTGATTGTTTTCCAAAAGGTAAAAATAACTTTCTACTTTTCTTTTGAAGTGAGAAGGAAGACCTGCTCATGGAGATAAGAAATGACATGGAGAGACGTGGACTTATACGTTGAATGTCAACTAGCAACAGTGGACCTGCTATAAAACCATTACTAATCTGAAAAATGTATTTAAGACTCGTTAGCCTCTCTGGGATAATTCTTGTCCAGTTTTGACAAGTGGTTGGCGGTTTTGGATCTAGACCTGGTCCAATGTGGTCTATGTGTAAAAAAACAAAAAAACAAAAAAAAAAAAAAAACAGTATAATCTCCCTTTATTGCATTTTCACAAATAGAATGAAGCTTTCACAAATCTCAAACTGTGTTTTTAAGACTCCTTAGGCTCTCTGGGATAATTTAGTCCAGGGTTGGCAAGTCTAGGTATTGCGGTTTTGGATCTAGACCTGGTCCAATGTGGTCTAGGTGTAAAAAAAACAGTATAATCTCCCTTTATTGCATTTTCACAAATAGAATGAAGCTTTCACAAATCTCAAACTGTGTTTTTAAGACTCCTTAGGCTCTCTGGGATAATTTAGTCCAGGTTTGACAAGTCTAGGTATTGCGGTTTTGGATCTAGACCTGGTCCGATGTTGTCTACATATGCAAAAAAAAGTATAATCTCCCTTTATTGCATTTTCACAAATAGAATAAAGCTTTAACAAATCTCAAACTGTGTTTTGAAGACTCTTTAGGCTCTCTGGGATAAGTTAGTCCTGGTTTGACAAGTCTATGTATTGCAGTTTTGGATCTGGACCTGGTCCAATGTGGTCTATGTGTAAAAAAAAAAAAACCAGTATAATCTCCCTTTATTGCATTTTCACAAATAGAATAAAGCTTTCAAAAATCTCAAACTGTGTTTTTAAGACTCCTTAGGCTCTCTGGGATAAGTTAGTCCAGGTTTGACAAGTCTAGGTATTGCGGTTTTGGATCGAGACCTGGTCCAATGTGGTCTACATATGAAAAAAACGGTGAAACCTACTTTTATTGTGTTCTCATAAAGACAATCACAAATCTAAAAGTGTGTTTTAGAGATAATTAATAATGTATCGTAATTACTAACACTCATTCAATACAGTAATAGGTTAAAAAAAACTGAGGATCAGCAATGTAAATCGTGTTTCCCTGCTGAATCGGACAGTTTTAAGTTCCCCTTAAATTTCCCCTTAACTGCCGAATCGGAAGCTGCGAATCGGATGCCAAAACGGTGAGTTTGTGCTAGCTAGCTGCCAACAGCTCATAGCTAGCTTAATAAATGCGGGGGAAACGGGGGTGTTTGTGCTAGCTAGCTGCCTGCCAACAGCTCATAGCTAGCTTAATAAAATACGGGGGAAACGGGGGTGTTTGTGCTAGCTAGCTAGCTGCCTGCCAACAGCTCATAGCTAGCTTAATGCAAAGTGCATTGATTTCAAGGCAGACAATTACAAAAACCTGTTCTAAAGCTCTCTCTCTCTGTATACTGAAGCCCTGATGCTAGGAATTTGCAGTCAGCGCATTTTTAATCCAGATGAGGGAATGATTTCAGACGCAATTTTAGTTACTCCTGTCCAGAGGTGGGTAGTAACGAGTTACATTTACTCCGTTACATTTACTTGAGTAAGTTTTTGATAAAATGATACTTCTAGGATTAGTTTTAAATCACTATACTTTTTACTTTTACTTGAGTAGATTTGTGAAGAAGAAACTGTACTCTTACTCCGCTACATTAGGCTACAATGAGCTTGTTACTTTTCTTTTTACCTCTTTGGTATTCTACGCGTCATTGTTTTTATCCCCCCGCGTACGCGTCATTTTAATGTTTTATTTTGACAGAGAGAGAGACTTCCGCTAAAGCCTCTACCACGTGACTGTGTTTCACCCAATCAAACGTAGTTGTGCAGTCTCGTAACCTTCCTCAAACCTAGCAGCGGGATGGGTTGGCTTTTACAGTCGCAGCAAAACAAAAATGGCAATGTCAGAAACGTCACAGACGAGGAGGAACCGCGCCCTGTACTACGAAGCAAGATCAACATGCCCTGGATTTATTTCAGTTACCCGGCTTCACCTAACCTAACCACCGCGGTCCCGCATAAACTGTGTCATGACGCTGGTTATCAACTAGTTCAACCAACCCAGGGTTTCCCAATCCAGCGGCGCCTGTTCACATAAAAGAGGTGATGTTTGCACAACGTGACCAACAATAGCCACATATTTTACATAAGAAGAGCAAACTATAATTCTACATAAATATGAACACATACATGGTTTTACATGCAAAACGCAATACAGTCGCTGCTTCCTAAAACGGGAAGGAAAGCTGGCAAAAAAAAAAATAAAAATTGCCGACGCTGTAGATGCGCACAACTCGTATCAATATCACTTCCCCATCAGTCAGGCACAAGATCTGACCATAATTACACTTGTACTTTCCATAAACTGTCGTTGCTTTAGCCTTTTATTTCAGTTGCAACCATGGCAGTGAGAGCGATCGTGAGAGCAAATAAAAAATATAAAAAACATAAAACCGCTGTGTGCATTACACACGGCAAATAACGACATCAGGGAATGATAACGGGGCTGTCAGTCTCTAAATATTTTTTGTATGAGCACACCCCTCTCTTTTTCTCTCTCCCCCTCTCTCCCCCTCTCTCTCCGCGCACCGAGCTCCACCTGATCTTCTAAGAACGGTGAAGCCGTTATCAGTGGAGTATTGATTGGTCAGTAGGCGGTGCTTTTACACCGGTTGATCTCTGATCTCCAACTTAACCTGCTCCCGACCAGGTTAGGCGTCCAGCATAAGTTACCACGGCGATTGAACCCGATAACAAGTGATCCACCTTTGTGAATGAAAGCTTGTTTACCTTAGTAAAAGTACCAAACAGCAGCTCCATTACCTTGTTCTAGTTCTGCCTGCAGAGTCTGGTAAAAAATTGTAAAGGTTTGGAAATTTGTGTTACTTGTGCTTATTTATTTTTTATGTATTATTATTTCATTGATATTATTTTTTAAGTACTTGAATTTACCTGGATTATTTTAATTTAAGCTATTTTATAATTAATTAATTAATCAAAATTAATTTAATTGATTGGATGAACTATAATTTGTCTAAATATGATTATTTTGTATTTTTGTCCGTCTGATTGAATGCTTATGTTAAAAAATAAATCAGACGTTACTCAACAGTTACTCAGTACTTGAGTAGTTTTTTCACCAAGTAGTTTTTTACTCTTACTCAAGTAATTATTTGGATGACTACTTTTTACTTTTACTTGAGTCATATTATTCTGAAGTAACAGTACTTTTACTTGAGTACAATTTTTGGCTACTCTACCCACCTCTGCTCCTGTCATCAAATCATCAGCTACCAAATGTTTGCTAATAAAATAGCCAAGGTAACATGTATGTTACTAGTTAGATGGTGGATTGCCCAATACATACACACTCAAATCACTTCTTTATTCTGAAATGATTAGACTAAAACATTACGAAATCAGCCAAATTAAAAGTTACAAGAATTAAAAGTAAGACTTACTCTGCTAGGAGCTCTTTTTCGGTGCATGGAATTTCTGCAAGTGCTAGCACTTGGTCCTCCAATCTTGCCCACGCCAGATTCAGGTGAAAGCCTTGATGGTGGTGGACTTGATTCCATCGAGTGCACCGAGGGAACAGCATCGGTAATCAGCCTCGCATGGTCCTTACTCCAAAATCCCATCCAAGACTCCAACAAATCTCCAGGTCTATAACTCTCCGGAGTGAAATGAGCGCCACAAACGACAGAGTGTGTGGTGACAGACGCAGCAGTGAAGTCTGCTCACTTCCCAAAAACGAAAAAAAACCTTGCTTTTCCTACAAGGAAAATTACGTACACGATTTCCTGACAGGCTGGACTTGCCTGTGCAACCAGCACAAACACAATAATTTACCATTATGACTTACATAAACTTTCACTATAGCTCTCTCTCTCACCACTGTAGAGTGAGAAGAAACCTATTGTTTACCTCTGCCTACGTCATATTACGCGTTGCTAGCGGGAAAGGCTATTTCACAGCCTAGCTTAAAAATGGGCACCCTTTCATCGAAATTTCTGCTTTAGGGTTTGTGTAACATAGCAATTTCTACTTATGTGTTTTTAAAAGACCTCTTCAGACAACATTAAGTATTAATTCAGTTATGAATTCAACCTGCACATTGCTCTTTAATAACGGAGCAGATAATGTATGTATTGTTTGTTTTAATTAAAACAATTAATTAATTAATTGTGGCCTTGTATTGTGGCATTGTGAAGCTAACTATATCCCATATCCTTTCCCCCTCAGAAAACACACACCCACACACACCTATACCACCCACATAACAAGTTTTGGTTCTCTAAAGGTTCCGGGAAGGTTCGCTGCAGGTTCCGGGAACGTTCGCTGCAGGTTCGTGGAAGGTTCTCTCCGAAGGTTCGCTCACGGTAGCGCAGGAAAGTTTTCTGAACGTTCGCCGAACGTTCTCTAAAAGTAATATACATTGTTCCGGGAACGTTCGGCGAACCGTCAGGGAACTGTCAGTAGGCTAGGTTCTGCGAACTACTAACTATTATTATTATTATTATTATTAATAATAATAATAATAATAATAATAATAATAATAATAATAATAATAATAATAATGATGGTAATAATACTTGATCATCCAGATGTAATATTGGCGACTTATTCTAGCCAATTTATAGGCCATGCACCTTGTAAGATATAGGCTATGTTCACAACACTATTGATTATGGTCAATGAACAGACGTACGGCAAGTAAAACATTGAATGTTTTATTAAGTATTCGCTGGAATTGCAGACGAGAATGATGCACAATTTATTCAGGCGACACTTGGTTTCAATCCGGGAGAATGCCTTCTCCTGCCTTTGGATGATGAGTCCTGCAGCTCCTGCGAACGAGAGAAGAACGCCACTAAATCTACGTGTTTTTTAAAAATGTATCGAACATCTTTGGGTTGCTGTTTCCCCTGGACCAAAAGCATACTGGATTACTGTACGAGAGATTGGCAGGTGTGTTAATTGTCCAATGCTTTTTGTATTGTATTTGTATTGTATTGATCACGCACCAAAAGGCTACATCGTTATATATGCAGACATGCTGTTTAACCACATGTGTGAAACAGTTTCCAAAGCATGGTTTTTGGCCAAATATTTGATTCATTGTTTACAATGTACATGTGCAGTAAGCCTATATGACCTGAGCTGACATACCGCGGTCTCTAGAATCCAGCGACACGTCTGGCCTCCACTCCATGTGTTGGTGTGAAAGACACAAAAAGACGGTTTTCAAACAGTTCATGATATATGCATAGCTAGACACAGGTAGTATAATTGTACCTTTTTAGAAAATGTAATTTAAAAGCGAATGGCAAATATAGCCCTCAGAATAGCTTTTTTTTTATATAAATATAGATAGATAGATAGATAGATAGATAGATATAATTTCGGAGCATTCTAATGAAGGATTTAAAAAATAAAAGGCTTAAATTTCCACTTAAAGCTATATTTCAACTCTGTTTCAGGCTGCTAATTAAAGCCATATTGTAAGTCTTCAGGCTGCTCTAGAAACCAAACCTCCACATTAGCCAGACTCATTTCGCCCCAGGGTGATAGTAAACACATCCGTTAATGTCCCTGTGCAATTTCGGAGCATTCTGATGAAGGATTTAAAAGATAAAAGCTTAAATGTCCACTTAAAGCTATATTTCAACTCTGTTTCAGGTTGCTAATTAAAGCCATATTGTAAGTCTTCAGGCTGCTCTAGAAACCAAACCTCCACATTAGCCAGACTCATTTCACACCAGGGTGATAGCAAACACATCCGTTAATGTCCGTGTGCAGTTTCGGAGCATTCTGATGGATTTAAAAGATAAAAGCTTAAATGTCCACTTAAAGCTATATTTCAACTCTGTTTCAGGTTGCTAATTAAAGCCATATTGTAAGTCTTCAGGCTGCTCTAGAAACCAAACCTCCACATTAGCCAGACTCATTTCAGCCCAGGGTGATAGCAAACACATCCGTTAATGTCCCTGTGCAGTTTCGGAGCATTCTGATGAAGGATTTAAAAGATAAAGGCTTAAATGTCCACTTAAAGCTATATTTCAACTCTGTTTCAGGCTGCTAATTAAAGCCATATTGTAAGTCTTATTCAGGCTGCTCTAGAAACCAAACCTCCACATTAGCCAGACTGATTTCACCCCAGGGTGACAGCAAACACATCCGTTAATGTCCCTGTGCATTTTCGGAGCATTCTGATGAAGGATTTAAAAGATAAAGGCTTAAATGTCCACTTACAACTATATTTCAACTCTGTTTCAGGCTGCTTATTAAAGCCATATTGTAAGTCTTCAGGCTGCTCTAGAAACCAAACCTCCACATTAGCCAGACTCATTTCACCCCAGGGTGATAGCAAACACATGCGTTAATGTCCCTGTGCAATTTCGGAGCATTCTGATGAAGGATTTAAAAGATAAAGGCTTAAATGTCCACTTAAAACTATATTTCAACTCTGTTTCAGGCTGCTAATTAAAGCCATATTGTAAGTCTTCAGGCTGCTCTAGAAACCAAACCTCCACATTAGCCAGACTCATTTCACCCCAGGGTGATAGCAAACACATCCGTTAATGTCCCTGTGCAGTTTCGGAGCATTCTGATGAAGGATTTTAAAAATAAAGGCTTAAATGTCAACTTAAAGCTATATTTCAACTCTGTTTCAGGCTGCTAATTAAAGCCATATTGTAAGTCTTCAGGCTGCTCTAGAAACCAAACCTCCACATTAGCCAGACTGATTTCACCCCAGGGTGATAGCAAACACATCCGTTAATGTCCCTGTGCAATTTCGGAGCATTCTGATGAAGGATTTAAAAGATAAAGGCTTAAATGTCCACTTAAAACTATATTTCAACTCTGTTTCAGGCTGCTAATTAAAGCCATATTGTAAGTCTTCAGGCTGCTCTAGAAACCAAACCTCCACATTAGCCAGACTGATTTCACCCCAGGGTGATAACAAACACATCCGTTAATGTCCCTGTGCAATTTCGGAGCATTTTGATGAAGGATTTAAAAGATAAAGGCTTAAATGTCCACTTAAAACTATATTTCAACTCTGTTTCAGGCTGCTAATTAAAGCCATATTGTAAGTCTTCAGGCTGCTCTAGAAACCAAACCTCCACATTAGCCAGACTCATTTCACCCCAGGATGATAGCAAACACATCCGTTAATGTCCCTGTGCAATTTCGGAGCATTCTGATGAAGGATTTAAAAGATAAAAGCTTAAATGTCCACCTAAAACTATATTTCAACTCTGTTACAGGCTGCTAATTAAAGCCATATTGTAAGTCTTCAGGCTGCTCTAGAAACCAAACCTCCATATTAGCCAGACTCATTTCACCCCAGGGTGATAGCAAACACATCCGTTAATGTCCCTGTGCAATTTCGGAGCATTCTGATGAAGGATTTAAAAGATAAAGGCTTAAATGTCCACTTAAAGCTATTTTTCAACTCTGTTTCAGGCTGCTAATTAAAGCCATATTGTAAGTCTTCAGGCTGCTCTAGAAACCAAACCTCCACATTAGCCAGACTGATTTCACCCCAGGGTGATAGCAAACACATCCGTTAATGTCCCTGTGCAATTTCGGAGCATTCTGGTGAAGGATTTAAAAGATAAAGGCTTAAATGTCCACTTAAAGCTATATTTCAACTCTGTTTCAGGCTGCTAATTAAAGCCATATTGTAAGTCTTCAGGCTGCTCTAGAAACCAAACCTCCACATTAGCCAGACTCATTTCACCCCAGGGTGATAGCAAACACATCCGTTAATGTCCCTGTGCAGTTTCGGAGCATTCTGATGAAGGATTTAAAAGATAAAAGCTTAAATGTCCACTTAAAGCTATATTTCAACTCTGTTTCAGGTTGCTAATTAAAGCCATATTGTAAGTCTTCAGGCTGCTCTAGAAACCAAACCTCCACATTAGCCAGACTCATTTCACCCCAGGGTGATAGCAAACACATCCGTTAATGTCCCTGTGCAATTTCGGAGCATTCTGATGAAGGATTTAAAAGATAAAGGCTTAAATGTCCACTTAAAGCTATATTTCAACTCTGTTTCAGGCTGCTAATTAAAGCCATATTGTAAGTCTTCAGGCTGCTCTAGAAACCAAACCTCCACATTAGCCAGACTCATTTCACCCCAGGGTGATAGCAAACACATCCGTTAATGACCCTGTGCAATTTCGGAGCATTCTGATGAAGGATTTAAAAGATAAATGCTTAAATGTCCACTTAAAGCTATATTTCAAACTCTGTTTGAGGCTGCTATTTAAAGCCATATTGTAAGTCTTCAGGCTGCTCTAGAAACCAAACCTCCACATTAGCCAGACTCATTTCACCCCAGGGTGATAGCAAACACATCCGTTAACGTCCCTTGTGCAATTTCGGAGCATTCTGATGAAGGATTTAAAAGATAAAGGCTTAAATGTCCACTTAAAGCTATATTTCAACTCTGTTTCAGGCTGCTAATTAAAGCCATATTGTAAGTCTTATTCAGGCTGCTCTAGAAACCAAACCTCCACATTAGCCAGACTGATTTCACCCCAGGGTGACAGCAAACACATCCGTTAATGTCCCTGTGCATTTTCGGAGCATTCTGATGAAGGATTTAAAAGATAAAGGCTTAAATGTCCACTTACAACTATATTTCAACTCTGTTTCAGGCTGCTAATTAAAGCCATATTGTAAGTCTTATTCAGGCTGCTCTAGAAACCAAACCTCCACATTAGCCAGACTCATTTCACCCCAGGGTGATAGCAAACACATCCGTTAATGTCCCTGTGCAATTTCGGAGCATTCTGATGAAGGATTTAAAAGATAAATGCTTAAATGTCCACTTACAACTATATTTCAACTCTGTTTCAGGCTGCTTATTAAAGCCATATTGTAAGTCTTCAGGCTGCTCTAGAAACCAAACCTCCACATTAGCCAGACTCATTTCACCCCCAAGGATGATAGCAAACACATGCGTTAATGTCCCTGTGCAATTTCGGAGCATTCTGATGAAGGATTTAAAAGATAAAGGCTTAAATGTCCACTTAAAAGCTATATTTCAACTCTGTTTCAGGCTGCTAATTAAAGCCATATTGTAAGTCTTCAGGCTGCTCTAGAAACCAAACCTCCACATTAGCCAGACTCATTTCACCCCAGGGTGATAGCAAACACATCCGTTAATGTCCCTGTGCAGTTTCGAGCATTCTGATGAAGGCTTTTAAAAATAAAGGCTTAAATGTCAACTTAAAGCTATATTTCAACTCTGTTTCAGGCTGCTAATTAAAGCCATATTGTAAGTCTTCAGGCTGCTCTAGAAACCAAACCTCCACATTAGCCAGACTGATTTCACCCCAGGGTGATAACAAACACATCCGTTAATGTCCCTGTGCAATTTCGGAGCATTCTGATGAAGGATTTAAAAGATAAAAGCTTAAATGTCCACTTAAAACTATATTTCAACTCTGTTTCAGGCTGCTAATTAAAGCCATATTGTAAGTCTTCAGGCTGCTCTAGAAACCAAACCTCCACATTAGCCAGACTCATTTCACCCCAGGGTGATAGCAAACACATCCGTTAATGTCCCTGTGCAATTTCGGAGCATTCTGATGAAGGATTTAAAAGATAAAAGCTTAAATGTCCACTTAAAACTATATTTCAACTCTGTTTCAGGCTGCTAATTAAAGCCATATTGTAAGTCTTCAGGCTGCTCTAGAAACCAAACCTCCACATTAGCCAGACTCATTTCACCCCAGGGTGATAGCAAACACATCCGTTAATGTCCCTGTGCAATTTCGGAGCATTCTGATGAAGGATTTAAAAGATAAAGGCTTAAATGTCCACTTAAAGCTATTTTTCAACTCTGTTTCAGGCTGCTAATTAAAGCCATATTGTAAGTCTTCAGGCTGCTCTAGAAACCAAACCTCCACATTAGCCAGACTGATTTCACCCCAGGGTGATAGCAAACACATCCGTTAATGTCCCTGTGCAATTTCGGAGCATTCTGGTGAAGGATTTAAAAGATAAAGGCTTAAATGTCCACTTAAAGATATATTTCAACTCTGTTTCAGGCTGCTAATTAAAGCCATATTGTAAGTCTTCAGGCTGCTCTAGAAACCAAACCTCCACATTAGCCAGACTCATTTCACCCCAGGGTGATAGCAAACACATGCGTTAATGTCCCTGTGCAGTTTCGGAGCATTCTGATGAAGGCTTTTAAAAATAAAGGCTTAAATGTCAACTTAAAGCTATACTTCAACTCTGTTTGAGGCTGCTATTTAAAGCCATATTGTAAGTCTTATTCAGGCTGCTCTAAAAACCAAACCTCCATATTAGCCAGACTCCTTTCACCCCAGGGTGATAGCAAACACATCCGTTAATGTCCCTGTGCAATTTCGGAGCATTCTGATGAAGGATTTAAAAGATAAAGGCTTAAATGTCCACTTAAAGCTATTTTTCAACTCTGTTTCAGGCTGCTAATTAAAGCCATATTGTAAGTCTTCAGGCTGCTCTAGAAACCAAACCTCCACATTAGCCAGACTGATTTCACCCCAGGGTGATAGCAAACACATCCGTTAATGTCCCTGTGCAATTTCGGAGCATTCTGATGAAGGATTTAAAAGATAAAGGCTTAAATGTCCACTTAAAGCTATATTTCAACTCTGTTTCAGGCTGCTAATTAAAGCCATATTGTAAGTCTTCAGGCTGCTCTAGAAACCAAACCTCCACATTAGCCAGACTCATTTCACCCCAGGGTGATAGCAAACACATCCGTTAATGTCCCTGTGCAGTTTCGGAGCATTCTGATGAAGGATTTAAAAGATAAAAGCTTAAATGTCCACTTAAAGCTATATTTCAACTCTGTTTCAGGCTGCTAATTAAAGCCATATTGTAAGTCTTCAGGCTGCTCTAGAAACCAAACCTCCACATTAGCCAGACTCATTTCACCCCAGGGTGATAGCAAACACATCCGTTAATGTCCCTGTGCAGTTTCGGAGCATTCTGATGAAGGATTTAAAAGATAAAGGCTTAAATGTCCACTTAAAGCTATATTTCAACTCTGTTTCAGGCTGCTAATTAAAGCCATATTGTAAGTCTTCAGGCTGCTCTAGAAACCAAACCTCCACATTAGCCAGACTCATTTCACCCCAGGGTGATAGCAAACACATCCGTTAATGTCCCTGTGCATTTTCGGAGCATTCTGATGAAGTATTTAAAAGATAAATGCTTAAATGTCCACTTAAAGCTATATTTCAAATCTGTTTGAGGCTGCTATTTAAAGCCATATTGTAAGTTTTCAGGCTGCTCTAGAAACCAAACCTCCACATTAGCCAGACTCATTTCACCCCAGGATGATAGCAAACACATCCGTTAACGTCCTTATGCAATTTCGGAGCATTCTGGTGAAGGATTTAAAAGATAAAGGCTTAAATGTCCACTTAAAGCTATATTTCAACTCTGTTTCAGGCTGCTAATTAAAGCCATATTGTAAGTCTTATTCAGGCTGCTCTAGAAACCAAACCTCCACATTAGCCAGACTGATTTCACCCCAGGGTGACAGCAAACACATCCGTTAATGTCCCTGTGCATTTTCGGAGCATTCTGATGAAGGATTTAAAAGATAAAGGCTTAAATGTCCACTTAAAGCTATACTTCAACTCTGTTTAAGGCTGCTTATTAAAGCCATATTGTAAGTCTTCAGGCTGCTCTAGAAACCAAACCTCCACATTAGCCAGACTCATTTCACCCCAGGGTGATAGCAAACACATGCGTTAATGTCCCTGTGCAGTTTCGGAGCATTCTGATGAAGGCTTTTAAAAATAAAGGCTTAAATGTCAACTTAAAGCTATACTTCAACTCTGTTTGAGGCTGCTATTTAAAGCCATATTGTAAGTCTTATTCAGGCTGCTCTAAAAACCAAACCTCCATATTAGCCAGACTCATTTCACCCCAGGGTGATAGCAAACACATCCGTTAATGTCCCTGTGCATTTTCGGAGCATTCTGATGAAGGATTTAAAAGATAAAGGCTTAAATGTCAACTTAAAGCTATATTTCAAATCTGTTTGAGGCTGCTATTTAAAGTCATATTGTAAGTCTTATTCAGGCTGCTCTAAAAACCAAACTTCCACATTAGCCAGACTCATTTCACCCCAGGGTGATAGCAAACACATCCGTTAACGTCCCTGTGCAATTTCGGAGCATTCTGATGAAGGATTTAAAAGATAAAGGCTTAAATGTCCACTGAAAGCTATATTTCAACTCTGTTTCAGGCTGCTACTTAAAGCCATATTGTAAGTCTTCAGGCTGCTCTAGAAACCAAACCTCCACATTAGCCAGACTCATTTCACCCCAGGGTGATAGCAAACACATGCGTTAATGTCCCTGTGCAGTTTCGGAGCATTCTGATGAAGGCTTTTAAAAATAAAGGCTTAAATGTCAACTTAAAGCTATACTTCAACTCTGTTTGAGGCTGCTATTTAAAGCCATATTGTAAGTCTTATTCAGGCTGCTCTAAAAACCAAACCTCCACATTAGCCAGACTCATTTCACCCCAGGGTGATAGCAAACACATGCGTTAATGTCCCTGTGCAATTTCGGAGCATTCTGATGGATTTAAAAGAAATGCTTAAATGTCAACTTAAAGCTATATTTCAAATCTGTTTGAGGCTGCTATTTAAAGCCATATTGTAAGTCTTATTCAGGCTGCTCTAGAAACCAAACCTCCACATTAGTCAGACTGATTTCACCCCAGGGTGATAGCAAACACATCCGTTAATGTCCCTGTGCAATTTCGGAGCATTCTGATGAAGGATTTAAAAGATAAAGGCTTAAATGTCCACTTAAAACTATATTTCAACTCTGTTTCAGGCTGCTAATTAAAGCCATATTGTAAGTCTTCAGGCTGCTCTAGAAACCAAACCTCCACATTAGCCAGACTCATTTCACCCCAGGGTGATAGCAAACACATCCGTTAATGTCCCTGTGCAATTTCGGAGCATTCTGATGAAGGATTTAAAAGATAAAAGCTTAAATGTCCACTTAAAGCTATATTTCAACTCTGTTTCAGGCTGCTAATTAAAGCCATATTGTAAGTCTTCAGGCTGCTCTAGAAACCAAACCTCCACATTAGCCAGACTCATTTCACCCCAGGGTGATAGCAAACACATCCGTTAATGTCCATCCATCCATCTTCGTCCGCTTATCCGGTGTCGGGTCGCGGGGGGAGCAGCTCCAGCAGGGGGCCCCAAACTTCCCTTTCCCGAGCAACATTAACCAGCTCCGACTGGGGGATCCCGAGGCGTTCCCAGGCCAGGTTAGAGATATAATCCCTCCACCTAGTCCTGGGTCTTCCCCGAGGCCTCCGCCCAGCTGGACGTGCCTGGAACACCTCCCTAGGGAGGCGCCCAGGGGGCATCCTTACCAGATGCCCGAACCACCTCAACTGGCTCCTTTCGACGCAAAGGAGCAGCGGCTCTACTCCGAGCTCCTCACGGATGACTGAGCTTCTCACCCTATCTCTAAGGGAGACGCCAGCCACCCTCCTGAGGAAACCCATTTCGGCCGCTTGTACCCTGGATCTCGTTCTTTCGGTCATGACCCAGCCTTCATGACCATAGGTGAGGGTAGGAACAAAACTGACCGGTAGATCGAGAGCTTTGCCTTCTGGCTCAGCTCTCTTTTCGTCACAACGGTGCGATAGATGGAATGTAATACCGCACCCGCTGCGCCGATTCTCCGACCAATCTCCCGCTCCATTGTCCCCTCACTCGCGAACAAAACCCCAAGGTACTTGAACTCCTTCACTTGGGGTAAGGGACTCATTCCCTACCTGGAGAAGGCATTCCATCGGTTTCCTGCTGAGAACCATGGCCTCCGATTTAGAGGTGCTGATCCTCATCCCAACCGCTTCACACTCGGCTGCGAACCGATCCAGTGAGTGCTGAAGGTCACAGGCCGATGATGCCATCAGGACCACATCATCTGCAAAGAGCAGCGATGAGATCCCCCAGCCCACCGAACTGCAACCCCTCCCCATCCCGACTACGCCGATATCCTGTCCATAAATATTACAAACAGGATTGGTGACAAAGCGCAGCCCTGGCGGAGGCCAACCCTCACCCGAAATACGTCCCGACTTACTGCCGAGAACCCGGACACAACTCTCACTTTGGTCGTACAGAGATTGGATGGCCCTGAGTAGAGACCCTCACCCCCATACTCCCGCAGCACCTCCCACAGTATCTCCCTCGGGGGACCCGGTCATACGCCTTCTCCAAATCCACAAAACACATGTAGACCGGTTGGGCATACTCCCAGGGCCCCCTCCAGGATCCTTGCGAGAGTGAAAGAGCTGGTCCGTTGTTCCACGACCAGGACGGAATCCGCATTGTTCCTCTTCAATCTGAGGTTCGACTATCGGCCGAACCCTCCTTTCCAGCACCTTGGAGTAGACTTTACCAGGGAGGCTGAGAAGTGTGATACCCCTGTAATTGGCACACACCCTCTGATCCCCCCCTTTTTAAAAAAGGGGGAACCACCACCCCAGTCTGCCACTCCTTTGGCACTGTTCCAGACTTCCACGCAATGTTGAAGAGACGTGTCAACCAGGACAGCCCCTCCACACCCAGAGCCTTGAGCATTTCCGGACGGATCTCATCAATCCCAGGGGGCTTTGCCACTGTGTAGTTGTTTGACTACATCAGTGACCTCCGCCTGGGAAATCGACGACAATCCCCCCGTCATCCTCCAGCTCTGCCTCTAACATAGAGGGCGTATTAGTCGGATTCAGGAGTTCCTCAAAGTGCTCCTTCCACCGCCCCTATTACCTCCTCAGTTGAGGTCAACAGTGTCCCATCCTTACTGTACACAGCTTGGATGGTTCCCCGCTTCCCTCCTGAGGTGGCGAACAGTTTTCCAGAAGCACTTTGGTGCCGACCGAAAGTCCTTCTCCATGTCTTCTCCGAACTTCTCCCACACCCGCTGCTTTGCCTCTTTCACGGCAGAGGCTGCAGCCCTTCGGGCCCTTCGGGTACCCTGCAACTGCCTCCGGAGTCCTCTGGGATAACATATCCCGGAAAGACTCCTTCTTCAGTTGGACGGCTTCCCTGACCACCGGTGTCCACCACGGTGTTCGTGGGTTACCGCCCTTGAGGCACCTAAGACCCTAAGACCACAGCTCCCCGCCGCAGCTTCAGCAATGGAAACTTTGAACATTGTCCACTGGGTTCACGCCCCCAGCCTCCACAGGGATGCACGAAAGCTCCGCTGGAGGTGCGAGTTGAAAGTCCGCTGGACAGGGGCCTCCTCCAGACGTTCCCACTCTACCCGCACTACACGTTTGGGCTTACCAGGTCTGTCCAGAGTCTTCCCTCCCACCCCTGACCCAACTCACCACCAGATGGTGATCGGTTGACAGCTCTGCCCTCTCTTCACCCGAGTGTCTCAAACATACGGCCTCAGATCAGATGAAACGATTATAAAATCGATCATTGACCTTCGGCCTAGGGTGCTCTGGGTACCAGGTACACTTATGAGCATCCCTATAGCCCTGAACATGGTGTTTGTTATAGACAATCCATGACTAGCACAGAAGTCCAACAACAAACAACCACTCTGGTTTAGACTCAGGGAGGCCGTTCCTCCCAATCACGCTCTCATGTGTCTCCATCATTGCCCACGTGCGCGTTGAAGTCCCCCCAGCAGAACAATGGAGTCCCCCCACTGGCGCCCCCATGCAGGACTCCACTCAAGGTCTCCCAAGAAGGTCGAATACTCGAACTCCTGTTTGGTGCATATGCACAAACAACAGTCAGAGTTTTCCCCCCACCACCCGCAGGCGTAGGGAGGCGACCCTCTCGTCCACCGGTAAACTCAACGTAGCGGCGCTTAGCCGGGGGCTTGCTAGTATCCCCACACCCGCCCGGCGCCGCACACCCTGAGCAACTCCGGAGAAGAAAAGAGTCCAACCCCCATTCAGGAGTACGGTTCCAGAACCGAGACTATGCGTAGAGGTAAGCCCCACCAGATCTAACCGTAGCGCTCCACCTCCCGCACCAGTTCCCGGCTCCTTTCCCCCCACAGAGGTGACGTCTCCACGTCCCCCAAAGCCAGCGTCTGCTGCCCGGGTCTGGTCCGCCGAGGCCCCTGACCTTCACTGCCACCCATGTGGCAGCGCACCCGACCTCAGCGGTTCCTCCCACAGGTGGTGGGCCCATGGGATGGAGACAGAGGTGCCACGTAGCTTGTTCGGGCTGCAGCCCGGCCGGGCTCCGTGGCAAACCCGGCCACCAGGCGCCGCCGCAGCCCCTCCGTCTGGGCCTGGCTCCAGACGTGGGGCCCCGGGCTTCCTCCGGGCAGGGTCACTCTATCCCTTCCTCGTTCTGTCATGGGGTTTTTGACATCCGTTAATGTCCCTGTGCAATTTCGGAGCATTCTGATGAAGGATTTAAAAGATAAAGGCTTAAATGTCCACTTAAAGCTATTTTTCAACTCTGTTTCAGGCTGCTAATTAAAGCCATATTGTAAGTCTTCAGGCTGCTCTAGAAACCAAACCTCCACATTAGCCAGACTGATTTCACCCCAGGGTGATAGCAAACACATCCGTTAATGTCCCTGTGCAATTTCGGAGCATTCTGATGAAGGATTTAAAAGATAAAGGCTTAAATGTCCACTTAAAGCTATATTTCAACTCTGTTTCAGGCTGCTAATTAAAGCCATATTGTAAGTCTTCAGGCTGCTCTAGAAACCAAACCTCCACATTAGCCAGACTC
>JABUOV010000038.1:0-55000 GCA_025617405.1 Perca schrenkii
GTAGTAGTAGATCCGATATTAGGATCGGATATCGGTCCCGATATTGACAAAATAGCTGGATCGGAAAAAATTAACACATCCACGGGCCGATCCAGTTATTATTTTTCCTCCGTCACAGCACCGGGACCCCTGTTAACTGCGTACCCTTCTCACTCATGGTAGTAACTTTATAACACAACAGTTAATAACCCACAACTAACTCTCTTTAAAAGGATAAAACACCAAAGCATATAACAATTTGTGACTTAAACAGTTTCTAACACTAATATTTTTACATTTACAAATGTACACCACCTAACGGCACGCTGGGTAACATTATAGCTGCTAGCCTAGCTAGCCAGGTAGCATAACAAACTGGGAGAGGCGCCGGTCGTGACTGCATATTCAAGAACCAAGAAGAAAGTTAGCTAGAGGATGAAGAAAGACCGGAGATACACCAGAACGTGTGCTCAAGAGAGGAGCCGTCTGTTGTTCAGAAGTTTTTTTGTTTCTAAAAAATCTGACATAATTTAGCCACTGTTGTTGCCCGTCGCTCTGTTACTCGGCTGTGCAAATGTTACCATGCTAACATTACTGTACTAACGTTAAGGACATGTCACTTCAAGCATGCAGTGGAGCAACATTATGAACGCAATCTACCTCCGGTCCTGCTACAGACCATTGAGAAAGATGGGTTCAGAGCAATGATTAAAACACTGGATTTAAGATGTCTTGCCTTGCCTTGTTTGTATGTGTAGGCTAATCATTCGATTTGAGGTTTATTTTACTACTTTGCACAATAAACATTGTTTAGCTTCTGTAACTGTTTGATGGATTCTCCTTCATATAAAGTTATTGTACAATGTTGTGGAGGCAAACCCTTTAGTAATCAAAACTTTTAGTACACATGTTTTTGTGATATTCTAAACTTAAAACAAAAAGTAAGTAGGGCTGCACAATTAATCAAATTTTAATCACGAATTTGGATTTCCACGATCAAACTTGCGTGATCGAGCGATATTTAAAATGAGTCATTCCGTTCATAGAACGCTCCTTATCAAAGTTTTTGCAAAGCCAATCTAGTGCTCCATAAACCAATAGCTAAGTTTCCATCCACTTGTCAATCGAATTATCTGAAGTTCCATGAGCCAATCAGTTGTTCCCTGCACCGCGCAGCTGAGTTTCTAGATGTAGACAGTCACAGAGGACAGAGTAACGTGAGGAGGAAAATTCCACAACAGGTAGCAGTCGGTCATCATAAACCGGTCACGATGTTTACCGGTTTACCAGTAAACGCAACATTTTGTCCATAGTGCTAGTTTGTGTCTTTTAGCTCATAGCTTTAGCAGCAGACTGTTGGACATCCCGCTGTTGGAATCACTACACCGTTTTGCTGTCAGCATTTTAGTCGTGTTTAATCCAGTTACTACTGTAGCTAACGGTAGGCTAACGTTACCTGCTACGTAACATGTTTTTAGTGTTTACTAGCGTGACATGCAGCGATGTTTATGTTGCTTCTAGTTTCCAGGCTGACATGCAGCGATGTTTATGTTGCTTCTAACGCCGGTTTCGGAGCATCAGAGCGCAATGCAGACATGTAAGTGGCAGTGTAATGAGCCACTGAAATCCGCGTTGCTTATTCTTCCGGTAGATACCGGGCACCACATGTGCTGTTAACATGAACAGAAAATTGAGTTGCCTGTATCTTTCACGGCAAACGTGCATGTGTAGAAAGTGGTCGCACAACAGCTGAAATGGTATACTCCTTCATAGAATCCTTCAATAAAGGAGGAACGTAGCACAATATGGATGTAATAGCAGGAATGTAGCACAATATGGATGTAAAAGCAGTTATAATTAGCCTATGTGACAATAAAATTAGTTTTGGTTCAAATCAACAAATAATCGGGATCTCAATATTGATCAAAATAATCATTTTGGCCATAATCATGCAGCCCTAAAAGTAAGGAAATTTGTGTTTGGTGGATTAGCTCATGCGTCGCAGGGTTAGCTAGTGTTAGCTGTTCCCAGACAACTGAGTTGGTTTTGCCTTTTTTTTGCTCACCAAACTATGGATGTATTAAGAGAACTGGATACAGTGGTCGGCGGGAAGCCCCGTACGTTCCAATGAGAGTGCTCAAAACGCATTAAAACAACATGGAGCCATTGACATATAAGCATGGAACTCGGCTTTGTAATCACTTTGTAATCGGCCATGTAATCACTATGTCTGTAGTAACGTTATGTAGGCATGATCTTAATACAGCCATGCTAGCTAACCCTGATGTTAGCAACTAGCTAGCTAGCCAATAGCCCTGCCAGTTTGGGAAACGCTAATGATGTTACATCTAGGGGTGCACCGATCCGATATTTGGATCGGGTATCGGCCCCGATATTGACAAAATAGCTGGATCGGTGGATCGGAAAAATTAACAGAAACACTGGCCAATCCAGTTTTGTTTTTTTTCACTCCGTCGCAGCACTGGTGCCTGTTAACTATCTGTTAAGATGTCTTGCCTCGCTGAAATACGTCTGCCAACCTGCTAACGTAATTCAAACAGCGAAGGAGGCTGACAGCGGAGCTACGTTCAGTCCCCCACTACAACCACACTACATCCTAATTTACCTGTTTTGAAAGGGAAACAATGTTAAAGTTGTTTGTATGTGTATTCATTCGATTTGAGTTTATTTGTTTCATGGATTCTTCTTCATATGAAGTTATTGTATAATGTCGTGGAGCCAAACCCTTTAGTAATCAAAGCTTTTAGTAAACATGATGACATTAACAGGTTTTTGAGATATTCTATGTACTCCTGACAGTAGAATAAGCCATTATAAACCTATATAAAGGTGGCCCATTACTGATGGCCCATTATTATTTATTTAAAGAAGTTTGATTACATTATATTATCGATTTGAATGCACAGTTTTTAAAATAAATAAATAAGAATTCAATTCATTACATCTGTTATGTTGTCTTATTTAGGAAAGTAATGTTTAGTTAGGAAGGTCTGGTGCCTTTAGTCTCTTCCATATGGTGGAAGGAAGGTATAAGGTGGAAGGTATACAGTTTATTATTAATTCAGCGACGGTATCGACAGATACACAAAGCCCTGGCATTGGTATCGGTATCGGGACTGAAAAAGTCGGATCGGTGCATCCCTAGTTACATCCACGTAACAGGCTTTACAACATACATACATCCCTCGGATGTATCATTCACACACGGTGAATTACAACCGTTAGCTATATCCATTATTACAGCTAGCTACATGAGCTCGGGAGAACAGTCATGTGAGCGGACGTGCGCAGTCCCGTGGGTCTGCTTGCGTCCATTATGCGCGTTCATCATTTCAAATTTAATAATTCTGTATTCGCTTCTAGTGAATGTTAAAAATATTAAAAACGTAACGTTTTAAACAAGGACCCTTTCAGTGTTCGGGCTGGTAGGTTGATATACCCCGAAACTAATTATCTGCTGAAATATAGACGTTTCTTTCGCCATGTAATGTCTATGTGAAAAGTCTTTCTGGGCCATAGGGTGCAGTACCACCGTTATCCGCTAAGCCCATGTTGGCATATAGACTTAGCACAAAAAATAAGAGTGTTCTTGCAAAACAGAACATGGCAAAATAATCGTTTTTTTTCTCGATTATACTATTTTGGTGATCGTTGGAGCCGAAATTGAAATCGAAATTCCTGACCTCAACCCCTTTTAAGACTTGTGGGATCAGCTTGGGTGTGCTGTTCATGCCAGAGTGACCAAAACAACCATGTTGGCTGACTTGCGACAAGTGCTGGTTGAAGAATGGGATGCGATCCCACAGCAGTGTGTGACCAGGCTGGTGACCAGCATGAGGAGGAGGTGCCAGGCTGTTGTGGTTCTTCCACACTCTACTGACACTCCTGTTTGTGAAATGGATAAATTGTTAAATTGTCAATATGTCTTGTTTCTTCAAACTTCAGTCATCCAATCCACCAAACGGGTCAATTGCAGAATAAGCTGTTTGGCATTGGCAGAGAAGATTTGGCAAATCTTTTCATGAGCGCAACCCACATACTAAGCGCTGCTGCTCATCCCACAAATGCATGTTCCTTACAAATGGGGCACCATTTGAAAGGGAACTAAACAGGCTTTCCAACGGTGTGACATTTATTGCCAAAAAACATTGTTACCACAGAGAAATAATCCACCAAACACAAATTTCCTTACTTTTTGTTTTAAGTTTATGTACTCCTGACAGTATAATTAAGCCTTTATAAACCTATATAAAGGTGGCCCATTATTGAAAGCCCATTATTGTTATTTATTGTAAGAAGTTTGATTACATTATATTTTCGATTTTAATGCACAATTGTTTTTTAAATAACAAAAAAAAGAATTCAATACATTACATCTATGTTATTTTGTCTTAGTTAGGAAAGTCTGGTGCCTTTAGTCTCTCCCACATGGTGGAAGGAAAGTATAAGGTGGAAGGTAAACGGTTTATTATTAATTCAGCAACTGTATAGGATCGGTAACAGGTATCGACCGATACACAAAGCCCTGTCATCGGTATCGGGAATGAAAAAGTCGGATTGGTGCATCCCTACTAATAAGTCCTAGTTATTATCCAGTAATGCTTGTTTAAATGTACGTGAAAGGCCTGAACGGAATGAGTATTTACTAGAGATGGTCCAATACCATTTTTTGCTTTCCGATACAGATTCCGATACCTGAACTTGCGTAACGGCCGATACCGAGTACCGATCCGATACCAGTGTGTCATATATTTAATTATGTTTTAACAACTCTATGCTACTATCCCTGTATGGATGTGATTTTTATCTTTGTTGTCGGTCTGGCTCAGGTTAAACTCTTTGTGAAACAACACAGAACTTTCTTTTATTCTCCAGTTTGACGGTCAGTTATAACGGAAAAAGAATATAAATAATCTACTTTAACGTAGATTTTCTTTAGGGCTTCATTACGTGGTATCGGATCGGTGCATAAACTCCAGTACTTCCCGATACCAGCATTTAAGGCAGTATCGGAGCCGATACTGGTATCGGAACATCTCTAGTATTTACACACTTTCAAGGCAATGACACTGCTGCCCTCATTCACTTTTTGTAAACTTCCAATGTCGATGATTGTCATCATGAATCAATATTGTGCATTTTGGTTAACAAAGAGCAATGATGGTTGCCCGGGTAGCTCAGAGGGCACGCCCACATGAAGACATGTATTCCTCTACGCAGAGGCCCAGGGTTCAAATCTTTGGACAAAAAATGAAAATGATCATAAATGTGATCTCATAGGGGTAAATGTCAAATATGAACCATAAATGATGTATATATCATTGGTAATTGAGCTAAAGTAAACATCTAGGCTATTCAGTATTTTTACATAAATTGTTATGGCTGTAACATTGGCTGTATAGCAAAAATATGAACACCACACAAGGGTTAAATTATGCAACAAAGCTAATTTGCCACAATGTTATGAAGAGGCGAAGACATGCTGATTATGCAAATATCAATATTAATAAACACTTTGTAACATGCCTACAACCTTTCCTCCATTTTGACATGAAACAAATGTATGTGTATCAAAAGGTTTGAATGGGATTTGAAAGTTTAATAATACTCAAAGTATGAAATGTTTGTAGTATTTTAAAGTTGTACTGGAGTTTCTAACTGAAAGAGACAAATGTTTCAGTTTTGAACATTGTCTCCATTCATTTGAATGGGGAAGATTTCCTGGGAAATGTAGAACAAGTTATGAAAGGTACAGTTGCTGCCATAGTAACATTGTCAGCAACTGGCACAAATGTTCTTTCATTTTGACATAAAATGATTGTATGAAGAATGAAAATTGTGTGAGACCATTAGGCTTCAAAGAAGGTTGTTCACGAACTCTCTCTCGGTTTGTCTGTTGCTATAGAAACGGAGAGGAACAGAGGGACTCAAACGTCACCACTGTCACTATTGTGACAAATCCTTCAAGAGATCATGGTGTTTAAAGATTCATCAGAGAGTTCACACTGGAGAGAAGCCGTACAGCTGTGATCAATGTGGGGCAGCTTTCACACAACAGAGTTCCCTAAAAATACATCAACGCATTCATACTGGACATAATCTGCACAGCTGTGATCAATGTGGGGCAGCTTTTGCACGACAGAGTCACCTTCAATGTCACCAACGTATTCATACTGGAGAGAAGCCGTACAGCTGCGATCAATGTGGGGCAGCGTTCATACAAAAGAGCACCCTTACATCTCACCAACGCATTCATACTGGAGAGAAGCCGTACAGCTGTGATCAATGTGGGAAAACTTTTTCTACGAGGAATACCCTTAAATCTCACAAACGCATTCACACTGGAGAGAAGCCTTACGGTTGTGAACAATGTGGGAAAACCTTTTCTCAGAGTAGTTACCTTAAATCTCACCAACTTGTTCACACTGGAGAGAAGCCGTACAGCTGTGAACAATGTGGGAAAACTTTTTCTAAGGGTAGTGACCTTAAATCTCACAGTGTTCACACTGGAGAGAAGCCGTACAGCTGTGAACAATGTGGGAAAACTTTTTCTAAGGGTAGTGACCTTAAATCTCACCGTGTTCACACTGGAGAGAAGCCGTACAGCTGTGATCAATGTGGGAAAACTTTTTCTTCGATGAGTAACCTTAATTCTCACCAACGTATTCATACTGGAGAGAAGCCATATGGGTGTGAACAATGTGGGAAAATGTTTTCTCAGAGTAGTACCCTTAAATCTCACCAACGGGTTCACACTGGAGAGAAGCCGTACAGCTGTGATCAATGTGGGAAAACTTTTTCTTCGATGAGTAACCTTAATTCTCACCAACGTATTCATACTGGAGAGAAGCCATATGGGTGTGAACAATGTGGGAAAATGTTTTCTCAGAGTAGTACCCTTAAATCTCACCAACGGGTTCACACTGGAGAGAAGCCGTACAGCTGTGATTAATGTGGGAAAACTTTTTCTTCGATGAGTAACCTTAATTCTCACAAATGTATTCATACTGGAGAGAAGCCATACAGCTGTGAACAATGTGGTAAACCCTTTTCTGATAGTAGGAGCCTTAAATCTCACCAGCGCATTCACACTGCCTCGTTGTGAACATGTTTCAGAGCCAAGCTGTTTCCTCCTGCCTCCTCCTCATACCCTGATAGCTCTGTTATATTCTGAGCTTCTCTCCACATTGAAGGCTGACCAGCAGTAACTTTATCTTCTGGACATCATGCATGTTATCGTGGTTATGACTTCATATTACGCTACGCCCCCCTGGTTTATTATTAGTGGTACCTGGTACTAAACATGCAAGGATAATTTTTGAAGGATAATTCACATTAGCATTTTTGAAGGGCTTGGGATGCTCAAACTAAAGGCATGTCGAATATTTTCCATATATCATGCAACTAGTCTTGTATAAAATACTTGAAAACAATATTTGAGTAAAAGTACAAGTATAAGTCAATTCCGTCTGTGTTTATTTTGTAGTAACGGGCAACTTGCTCAAGGGAAATGTACTGGAGTCAAAGTTTCCAGAAATATAAATAACAAAACAGGGCTCGACATTAAGGGTTGTCCGAGACAAGTGGATTTTTTTTGTAGGGCAAGTGGAAGAGAAATGTACTTGCCCCACTGGACAAGTTAAAACTCAAAAAAAATAAAATGGCATGTTACTTCACGTTATGTGCCACTCGTTATGTCTTTGTTACCGCAGCAAGGCCGCTAACGTTAGACCCAGCCCGCTGTTCAGCTCATTCTCTGTAAGCGATGCAGCATGAAAGCACGGCGAGCCAGCCGGTGTTAGTTAGCTAACATTAGCTTGTTAACTCCGCCTTACCGTTACCCCCTCGCCACATCGTTCACAGAAAGTTAGCCAAATACACCATTGTCACTCGTGGCGATAGCAGTTTGCTTTGTGTGGATGAAGCATGAAGTTAATTTGACTCATTTAGAGGTTGGCTCTCAGCCTCGTAACGTTACTACTCCGCTGCTCGTTTGTCCGTCAGTTATTGTAAAACCTCAGCTCCACAACTCGCCGGATCAAATATCGGCTAATAATGGTGGGGCAGTGGTACCCTAAAGGTTAAAGAAGCGACCTTGTGACCGGGAGGTCGTAGGTTCAATCCCCAGACCGCCAGGATAAAAATCTGGGAGGGAAAAGTGAAAGAGCGGTGCTTGTCCCTCCCTCATTACCACCACTGAGGTGCCCTTGAGCAAGGCCCTTAACCCTAACCGCTCCAGTGGAACTGCTCAGTGGCCAGCAGATCAGACTGTGGTTGTACTGGGCAGCTTCCAGGTATGAATGTGTGTAACTGTGTGAATGTGATCAGGGCGTTCCTGCAAAAGAGACGCTGCCTCTCAGTGAACCTTCAGCTACAGCTTTTGAAGGATTCCTGTGGCAAAATCCATTATGTCTGAGAAAATGTATGAGAACATTTTAAATATTGACTAAGTATCTCAGAATATAAACTAAGAATCTCAAAGTAATGAGAAAATATTGACTTAGTATCTCAAAATATTGGCTCAGTATCTCAAAATATTGACTTAGTAACTCAGAATTTTGACTAAGAATCTCAAAGCAATGAGAACATTTAAAATATTGACTTAGTAACTCAGAATATTGACTAAAAATCTGAAAGTAATGAGAAACTCTAAATCTTTTTACTTAGAATCTCAATATGTTAACTTCTGCACACCGGCGTGCAAAGTATAACTTTGTATTATGAGTCTGGAGATCCTTTGTTCTTGTTGAATGGGAAATCTATTGTTGGGACATGTTTGTTCCTACTGTTTCAATTGAATTGTATTAATGTTGATGGAGTTTGGATGCTTTGAACGTTTTTTTCACATTCTGCATTAGCAAAACGCAAAAAAAAAATGTATAAAATGCTAAATCTTTATTCTGGAACTGGAAGTTTGCCATTTTGAATTGTTTCCTCTCTAGTTATTGTTTTATAGTTATATTTTCTTCCTTTGTGGACTTTTCATTTAATAATCTTTGTTTGACATTTTATATTTACTGTTTGTAGTCTCTGTGACTGGATGTGGTTTTAAATCTGTTGATGTTTGTTCAGACTGAAAGCAAAAACGGTAATGATGTAATACAGCGGAAATTTGGGGTATGATCTATAATATGTGCTGTAAATTGAAATGTTAAATGTCTGTTATACAACATACCAGTGACCAGTCTTATCAAGAGTTAACATGACTAGAATAAGTAGATTAAGAATGCAATGCATTTATCATTAATCCATAATCTATAACTTTTTGTATTGGATTGGATTAGTCCTGTTAACTCTTCGGTCACTTCTAATTTATCTTTTGAGTTTAATTACTTTTGCCTCATTTTCACCAATTTCCTAGTTTGTACATTTCAGTAATTTAGTTATTTTTGAAAATGGTTTAAAGCAGAGACAAATGTCACCAATTTATGTAAAGCAAATGTTCTTAATTAGGTATACATTTATTGTATTATTGCGCACACAAAGGCTTATACTATAATACATTAACAAATATACAATAAAATGTATAATACATCATTTTTCTCTCATTTCAAAGTGTTTCCATCATCAATATTTGTTGAGCTGTTGTATTTGGCCTTATCAGCATGAACACTGTTTTAAGACTGAGTCATGATGTGATTGGATTCAATATCATTTAATATCTTACATCAGTATAAAACATATTATTTAATATCTTTCACCGGTATAAAAAATATTATTTACACAATTGTAGATTTGATAGCAAATGACTAATTTGTAGATAAAAATGTTTATTTTTCCAACAGCATGTCAGTTTATCTGGTTAATCACCGAGTAACAAGAAATGTTGGTATTTCTGCATTTTATTATGATGATTAGATTTGTTGGGGATTTCTGGCGGTCCTGTTATTGTAGCAACGGTAACTAAGAGGGGCGTGGTTTAGTATGAGGTTGTGACATGGACACGTGGGCAACGGTAACCTCACAAGATCAAGGCGGCCGGAGGTTTGAGACGCAATATGTTGGAGAGTTTCTGGGTGTTCCTGATTTATTTTTATGATTACAAATGTTTCTAAAATAGTTTTTGTATTGGCTGTCATGCTGATTAGAACACATTCTACATCTCTAGACCAATCAGATTGCCTTTTGTAAAGAAGCTTTCCCTGTCACCCGACATAACTTATAGAGTTATTTTTAAAGATGTAATGTTAACATTAGATGCTATTAAAACTAGATGGGCAACTGTAGAGGTAACAATTTAATGTTAACATTAATATAAACGTAATAAGTTTTGCTTAATCATGCTAAAACACTGACAAACCAATCAACAGAATCGGGAATATAACATTAGCATTAAGCAGAGGTAATGTTTGCCAAAATACGGCAACAGCAAGCTCAAAAGCTAGCAGTTATTGACCTTAAACTTCCAGAATATGGGTTACTTTATAATTCAGACAGACGTAATGGTGGTCTGACAAGTGAAACAGATGTCCCGAACAGCGCGTGTAAAACGAGTTGAGTTAGCTTTACAGAACGTCGTCATTATAGCTAATCCTCACCATGGGGAAAATGAAAACTAGTTAACAGCTCGCTCTTGCCTAGCTATGACGCAGGTCGGTAACCTAAACCTAACGTTGCCGCTTGCGAAGGCTTGTGAGCAGAGATTTTAATGTCGCAGTATTAGCGAAGATTGGTTTTACCTTAACACTGCTCCAGCTCTCTTCGAGGAGTGTGTGTGACCGGACATTTTATTTCTATGCTTCTATAACATTAATAATTTTATTTACGTCTGTCTTATTCAACTACAGTAGCACTACTGCTGTTGTTTTACAGCAGACTACCGCAAATTCAAAATATACAGTAAATCACTTTAAATGAAATGGTAATACCCATAATGCAATGCATATTACAGTAATGAACCTGAAAAGAAAATTATGGTGCTTTACTGGGCATTTTGTGGTACGTAACTGTAGAAATTACAGCAAAGTCTAACTTTTATTCATATATTGCGCTACTTTTGTTAACCCAAGACTTTGGTATACTCATTTCAAGCACCAAAACAATGGAGTGTAGGTGTGTTTTCTCAAGAGATTTGAGAAGGATGTCCGCTTCAGCGCCAAATGATCTCTTTACACGTTGCTCTGGAACAATTTTGGCCGTCACTATAGAGAAAGCTGAGTTTTTTCTGAACATTTTGACACGGAAGAGGTTATACGCAAAAGCCTTAAAAGGAGAATTCAAGAAGATATCCAAACATACCCTTAGACCTCAAGAGGGTTGAAGAAAATACTTTACCGTGTAACACATAATGTTTAATGAAAGAGACGGGGGATGTCATCTAAGAGGCCAATGTATGTTCATACAACCTCTTGTTAAAATTGTGGGGTGACCTTATGAAATGGACTGAACAATGACATCAAACAGAGCCATAATATCATTCAGTTCAAAAATATATCATATATATATAATATTAAAGAAATTATACTTGACCAATACAGAAAAGAATAGACCGAAATATAGGAAAGGAATTGTAAGGTAAAGGCATTGTTCTATATTGTTGTAAGTTATTGTAGGACCTTAAAGATTGTATGCTGTATTTGCATATCTATTTGTTTTGTATTAATATGATATTGTGAAGTAGGGGCAGGACCTAATAAGCTATTTGCTTAAACCTACTCCTTCTCGAACTTATCCTTTTTTTATTATTATTTTTTGGTCTTTGGTAAATTCTTATTGTTTTTCAATTTCTGTGGTTTTAATTTTTTTTCCAACATTGTTGATTGTTCGAGATAAACAAAAAAAAAAGAAAATTAAATGTCAATTTTTTTTTTAATTCAGTATCTTTTCTTTTATTGTCCATATTCATGTAGATTTGTCATTTTATCATCCTGTTTATGTTGTATGTGTATGTTGTGTGTGATGTCTGCCATGGTAAAGTTGGTTTTATGTTGGATGTTATTCGATATTCAACACATTTTGCAGCTTGATCTTTTGACCAATCAATGTCAAAACATTTTTGGTGAACTCCGCTAACTCCCCTACACATAACACAAAGCTTATTTGTTTTCAACAAAAAAAACATCCATTTATTTATTTATTTATTTCATTTTATTTATATAGCACCAGTAAACACAACTGAAGTTGACCACTGTGCTTCCCATAACAAGTCAGATGAGAAAATAGAATAAAACATCCTTCAGACAACAGAAAGACATGATAAAAAATAAGAATTTAAAGAAATGCACGCTCCAAGAGATAAAACTTTAGTTTGAGTTTAAACTCATATAAAGTGGACAGCGATCTCAAGGAGACGGGGAGGCTATTCCACAGCTTAGGACCAACAACAGCAAAGGCACGGTTCCCTCTTGACTTTAGTCGCGAGCGTGGCTGGGACAGATTATAGTTGCTCGTGGACCATAGACATCTACCAGGTACATTCAGATCTAACAGTTCAGATAAATAAGCTGGTGCAAGACCATTTAAAGATTTAAAAAAAAACAGCATTATTTTCATATCATCTCTGTAGCACACCGGCAGCCAGTTAAGAGACAATAAAATAGGAGTGATATGTTCATGTTTGCGAACCCCAGTCAGGAATCTGGCGGCTGCATTTTGGACCATTTGAAGCCTTGTAATAGAAAACTGGGGCAGTCCTGCATATAAAGAATTACAGTAATCAAGACGGGATAAAACGAAAGCGTGGATCACTTTTTCAAGCTCTATTGGTGATAGAAAATGCTTAACTCTGGATAACAGCTTCAAATGATAAAAGCTTGATTTCACCACTGTGTTTATGTGTTTATCTAGCTTTAAAGTGGAATCCAAAACCACTCCCAGACTCCTGACAGTAGGTTTAATGTCACAGTACAGGTCTGCAGTATTAAAAGTAATTTTTCCATCTCCCAAAACAGGGCCAAATACAATAGCTTCGGTTTTACTCTCGTTTAAATGTAAGAAATTCAAGGACATCCAGGACTTTACGTCGTTTAAACACGCGGATAGGATTTCAAGGCCCTTTGTGTCGGTGCGCTTAAAAGGCAGATAGATTTGTGTATCATCTGCGTATAAGTGAAAAGACACTCCGTGTTTCCTAAAGATTGATCCTAGCGGTAGCATATATAAAGAAAACAGAGTAGGAGCCAAAATGGAACCTTGTGGAACGCCATATGTTAGTGGAGCTACGGACAAAACAGAATCTCCATTACCAACTGAAAAGGTTCTGTTTGTAAGATAGGACTTAAACCAGTTAAGAGCATTTCCTCGGATGCCCACAAACTTTTCAAGGCGTTTAAGTAAAATCCTGTGGTCGACAGTGTCAAACGCTGCGCTCAGATCAAGGAGAATTAAAATGACAGAGTCCCCAGAATCAAGAGACAACAAAATATCATTTAAAACTCTCAATAAAGCAGATTCAGTGCTGTGATTAGTCCTAAAACCAGACTGGAATTTTTCTACGATACTATTTTCTTCAAGGAAACTCTGTAACTGCAATTATACAGCCTTCTCAAGAATCTTAGATATAAAAGATAAATTTGAGATAGGTCTAAAATTTGATTAATCAGTAATGTCCACATTTGGCTTTTTCAATATAGGTTTCACTATGGCATGTTTGCAGATAGCAGGGACAAAACCTGAGAGAAGGCATCTGTTTACAATAGAAAAACCCAATGCCCCACATTATAAAAAATCGTTTTGAAGAACCATGTAGGAACAATATCAAGAGATGAGACAGTAGGCTTCAACTTAGCGACTATATCTGTTAGACTAGTTATGGTAATTGGCTCAAAAGAGTTTAAGAACTTGGTGGCCAAGGGAGTATCTACAGGGTCAGTAGTCAAAGGCATTATAGACTCTCTTATTGTTGCTAATTTCTCCACAAAAAAGTTTCGAAAATTCTCACACATAGAAGCAGATTCAGTGAGATGATCATTACTTACAGGGTTAAAAACAGAGTTTAAGACCTTAAACAGGATTTTAGGATTATTTGAGTTTTTAGCTAAAATATCTGAAAAATATTGAGACTTAGCTGTTTTTCACAGCTTTTTGGTATGTCATCAAGGATTCCCATAAGATCTCATAAGACACCTGCAGCCTGTCCTTTTTCCATCTGCGCTCCGCTCTTCTGCAAAGTTGTCTTAGGTGGCGAGTGTTGCTATTCAGCCAAGTTTCAGATTTATTTTTCTGGCGTTTAAATCTCAAAGGTGCAACAGCGTCAAGAGCATTAGTACAGAGAGAATTAAATAAGCTCAACTGCTCATCAATATCTACTGTATTTGCTAGATGTTCAACAGTAAACACATGCTCAGCATCAGATCCATTGATTTTATAGTTTTTTACTAATGAGAAATGCTATAAATCTATTATGAACTCAGCTAACTCCCCTACACATAACACAAAGCTTTATTTTTTTTCAAAGAACCCCCCCTTTAATTTTATAAATATTTTTGTAATATTAAAAAATGCTATAAATCTATTATGCAGCTTGCCCTTTTGACCTATTCATGTCAAACCACTTTTGGTGAACTCCGCTAACTCCCCTACACATTGCACAAAGCTTTGTTTCTTCATGTTTGTTTTTTTTAATTTTTGTCTAATAAACATTCTATAAAATCAAAGGGTGTGTTTTTTTGAAAAAAGAAGATTGTGCAATATGTAGGAGAGTAAGCTGAGTTCATCAGAAGTGTTTTGACATTGATAGGTCAAAAGGTCAAGCTGCATAATAAGATTTTTTGTATGTGGAATATCCAACGTCCAATATAAAACCAACTTTACCACAGTGTAATGTCTTTAAGCTACTGGGACCTTGAATTTCCCCTTTGGGATCAATAAAGTATCTATCTATCTATCTATCTATCATGAGCCTATTGTAGCTAAGGGGCGTGGTTTAATACGGGGTTGTGACCGCGAGACGCTGCGACATCGCGAGATTTGCAGCGGACAGAGTGAGTCCAGCAGCCACAGAGGAGAGCTGCTGGATCTCAGAGACAAAGAGAGGAATGGAGGACCAGACCTCCGACCAGAACCCGGAGCAGCGGAGCAACAAGGTCCCCAGAAGACAAGCAGCAGGCTCGGACTCTGATACCACCGATGTTCAGGTCAGTGTTCAGGACACAACAACGATACTACACACACGCGGAAGAGGCTCGAGGCTCCGTGTATCGTCCGTTCATTCTGTTGTTAGAGATAAGGCGTGTTTAGATGTCTCCGCGTCTCCTGCCTCCATCTTGTAGACACTCAAACTAACTAAATGCGTAGTGTGTTGTTCGCTTTGTTCTCGAGAGAGCACGCGGAACAAACAATGCTGCATTTCCCTCCAAAACTAAACTAAACAAGTTGCCGAACAAACACGATAATAGGCGAACTGTGAGACTCTCATTAACTGCAGACTTGAGATCATAAACACTTTAATATAAAAACGACCCGATGAAACCAGTTGAGAAACGTTAAAGTGTTTTTTATCCAGAAAAACCGCAGTTTACTGCTCCAATATGGCGGCGACGTGCTGTGCTCAGATATAGTGCTTTGAAATGGGCTCGTGTTGATGAGAAGAGTCCGTATAAACGCCCCCTTCATGTAGTATTCACTACCTTGTTTCTCTCACATATATATGACTCTAGAGTCGCTACTCGCTTTGTTTCTCTCACATATATATGACTCTAGAGTCGCTACTCGCTTTGTTTCTCTCACATATATATGACTCTAGAGTCGCTACTCGCTGCGGAGATAATCGCCGTCACTCTCTCACTTCTCCCTCGCTCACCAGCTTCCCACACACACACATACGGCGACTCGACACATCACACATTACACACACCAGCGCACCAGTATAACCATCAGGCCACTTGTATGCTACGGAGAAAGCTCTGCGTGGAGCCTCCGGCAGCAAAAAACCACCGCTGGCTAAACTATTTAAAAATGCCGTCTGTCGCTGGCAATGCGGTGATCAGTGACGATTCTTTCCGACCAGTCAGCAGCCTGCAGGGTTTCGCATCACCTTCTCAGCTCGCCTCAGCTCGCTTGGAACCTCGACTGAGGAGGTGCAAAAAAAGTATCTGTTAGCAGGTACCAGGGACTTTTTTTCGTAATGGAAAACCAAAAAAAGGCGAGGCGAGTAGGTACTGGTAATGGAAAATCACCATGCGTGCATAAAATACTAAGCTACTAAAGTCATAGTTTTTCGCAACAGTGTTTCCTTTGGGATTTTTTTTTTAGCAGTGGGGCCGGTCCCCCCCCCCCATGAAACGGAATTGACACTTTGCTGCAACACAAACATATATTTATTCAACTCTATTCACACACACACAATGAGGCATATTTTCAGTTGTGACTGAACTGTATTTTTTGAGTTACTATATAGGCCAACTTTGATCTTGACATATAGGCTGAGCATTCTGTAGCAAATAACAAGAAACCCACTATTAATATTAACTACGTTACCTTAATGCATTGTAACTACTTGAGCATGTAAATAATGCTCCTAAAATACAAACATGGGCGAGGGCGTTCAGCAATCGCTATGGAATAAACAGCCACGTGCAATTTAGCTCGCAGGTGAAGAACAATCACCAGTTAAATTAGTTTAAATTTGCAAGACCAAGCTTCAATGACAACATAAGTTATACGACTCACAGTGCTCAAGGACGTACACACACAATCTCAACTAGCTAGTTATCCTCGTGTGTCAGCGCTATTCTCTGACATGCACTCTAACCATGCAGCCCTATTTCTGATACCGTGGGGGGCAGAAATGTTGCCGTTGGGAGCCGCCACGGTCAAATCAACATAGAGGAAACACTGTTTAATGTTAAACACATATGTGGCACAGTCAATCCTTAGGATGAACTGTATCTCTGGCAGTGGCGGATCTAGAAAATGTTACATGGGGTGGCAAAGGGGTAGCAAGAGATCTTAGCAGGGTGGCAGGGGAAGACAGTACATGGGAACCCCCATATGTAAACGCATTGCTACGCCCTACTATACCCCCCAACACCCTGCTACGCCCTGAACTGCTACAACTATTATTTCTAGTCATAATTCCATTATCTTTATTGTTACTATAATTGCCTACGTTCATCATACCAACTGCTATAATTATTATGAATCATAATTCTCTATATCTGTATCCGTCTCTGTGTCCCAACCGGCAGCAGCAGATGGCTGCCCACCAAGAGCCGCGGTCTGTCTGAGGTTTTTCCTCGCCACTGTTGAACCAAATGCTTGCTCTTGGGGGAATGGTTGGGTCTTTGTAAATTATAGATTGTGGTCTAGACCTCCTCGCTGGCAATATCCCCACTTTTAGGCTTTATCTAATATCTCCAGCTAAGAAATTTCTTGCATGTTTTAGCATACAGGAGTTATGTTTAGACTAGCCTTCTTCATCCCATTGTATTTGTTGTTGTATTGGTTTAATTTGTGCGGCCTTATTGCCGTGATATGTGAGAGGAAGTGGATTTTATAGAACTCATGAACTAATCGCATACAAATGATCGGTCTCAGCAAGCACTGTGTTGTAACATAACGCCATTTTAACAGCGACCCTCTGTAAACGTTATGAATTCAACCATGCCAGTTTGTAATATTTTGCATTATGCTGTTCTCGTCTTTACTAAAATCAAAACTAATCAAAGGGCAGAAAGCTCTTAGAAATCACGAGGGAGCGATTTGATTTTTGGCTAACGTAATGGACGCACTGTTGTTGAAGCTGACTCTCCTTTAGCATACATTACATTTATTACAAATTTAAATTAAACGTGTTTAAACTTCACCTGAGGAAACTGACTTCACCTTCAGAGGCTCGGGGGGGGCAGCTGCCACCCCGTAGATCCGCCCCTGTTTCCAGCCATGTTTAACACTCAGTGTTGGACCTACTGTATGTTGAGATGCCTCTCCAAACGCGCTATCACACTGTAAAACGTTGACATGTTAAGAAAAAAGATCGGTATTTTGCTCAACCTTTCCTTTGAGTAAACTCTGTGTACACAAACAATGTTCTCAATGCTGGAGTTCATGTATAGAGCCCCTGGTGATACTTGGAGCAAAGTTTCATGTCGAGCCTTCTTAATCCCTAGTTGTGACACGCGAAGAAAGAATAACTGTATGCAGCTCTATTGATATTGCACGCGTGTATTAGTTTTAAAATGCATCGTTTCCATGTACCAAATTAACAGAAGTCAGCATTAAGGGAGGAGACAGGACCCAGAAAAAAACGTAGGAACTACGATCCTGAGTTAAAGTTAGGTTTCACCTGCAGTGTGACAGAGATCACGGGTTTCTGGTTGTATGTGGAGAGCAAGTTCCCCCAGATCTCCACTAAGGTTGTTAAAGTCCTAATCCCCTTCTACCTCCACCTACTTGTGTGGGTTTTCCGCACTGACCCTGATTAAAAACAAATACAGATCAAGGCTGCAGGTGGAGGACGACTTGCGTTTATTTCTCTCTGCAGTGCAGCCCCGCATCGAACAACTCTGCGTATTAAAAGAGCGGCCTCATTGTTGCCACTGACAGACACAGCGTCAGCTGAATAGGGCTGCCACCTCTTAGTCGACTAATCGGTCATTTTGGTCTTAGTCGACTAAGATTTCTTTAGTCGATTAGTCATTTTTATGCTTATTCATGCTTAATTACTCATTTCCCAGAAACTTCTGAGCACATTTATGGTAAACACAAGATTTAAAGTGGTGCTTTTGCAGGATTAATTGTGGAGAAACTCAGTTTTACAGATGGTTAATTAACTACATTTTATATTGTGCTTTTCTAGTCTTAACCACCTCTCAAAGCGCACAGCTCTGTCAATTAACTAAACTAATCGATTAGTCGACAAAATCCTATAATTGTTAGTCAACTAAGAATTTCTTTAGTCGAGGACAGCCCTACAACTGAATTTGCTGGGGCTTCAGCCCAATGTTTTGAGTGTAACCCCAAATGTATTTTGAAAAGTTGACTGACAAATATAAAACTGGACGTCGCTTGCAGAAAGCTGTGCAGCTTCAGGTTTATGGAAGCGCTCTGCTGTCAACCTGCTGCGGCAGATGTGTCGCGTTTTTGCTCTGTGTATTTCTGTAGTTCCACCTCCAATGTAGAGCACCAGAGTCTCAAACGGGGCTCTTTGTCTGTCAGAAGGTCTGAGATCTACCGTATCAGCAGACTATGGTGCATGTAGATTATTTTCTGAAATATAGTGACTTTATTCTTGTAATACCCTATTATAACCTTATTTTTTACATAAGTATTTTTGTGTAATTTTACTAACACAAATTTACACAATCACACATTAAAAAGTCCTATAAAAAATAGATTACATTCTGAATACAATGTTGTCAGTGTGTTAATGTTGGAGTCCCAACCCGACTCTTAGCAAACAAGCGATTGTGCCTGCATTAGAAAGTTAACTAGTCGCAAGTTTGCGGTAAAATGCAGTTGAGTTGTCGAGGTCAAAACACTATATGTAGCAGCTGTGAATTAAATAAACTTATTATAAATAATGTTATGTCATTTTTTTTACTCTTCCACTGAATGTTTGCTGCATCAATCCAGATGAGTATTGAAAAGTATTTTCCGCAACTGAAAAAGGCACGTGTTGAGGATGAGGACCAGCCTGAACCGGAGGTATCAGTCGGAAACAGAGCTCAACAGTCCGACCATTGTAATAATTTGTTATTAATGTGTTTACAATATTCTCAGGCTTTGACCAGTGAAAGACCGGGCCAGGGAGAGAAAGAGATAGATTTGTTAAGCATTGAAGAAAGAGTAGGAGAGGACAGCATCCAACAGTATGTCCTCAGTTTTTGATACTTGATTTTTACAAAAATAAGTTACCTTAAGTTCTTGCGTTATGCAACATAGCTAATTTGCCAGAATGTTATGAAGAGGAGAAGACCTGCCTATCATGCAAATATCAGATATTTAAAGTAAAAGTATTTTATTTAAACAGACACCTGGTGACAAGTGTGTTTCCTCTTCGTGTTCATATTGTAGTAACATGAATATTTCCAAGCCATGTTTAACGTTACTGTGCTAATTTAAGCATTCATTTTTAAATGATTATATAATTTTTGACAGCATTTGAGCGCAGCACTTGGGAAGCTAACTTGGCTAGGTAGCTAGCTAGTATTATTAGCGTTCCCAGTGGGAACTACTTAGTCAGGAGTAGAGCGGACAGCAGCAAACAGCAGTTGCTGCAGCTACACAGCCAGAGCGGAGCTGCTGTCCGGCGGAAGGACCGCGATGTATGCTAATATTGCTAACTAGCTGCCGGTGAAGGAGGGGGGCGGGCAGCAGCTCCGGTCTGGCTGGGGTTGAGTTTCTGCTGCCGCTACTGAAGGTCCAAAGCATGAGTGGACTCTATGTGGTGGGATCCGGCAGTCATTTGTTGACATTAGAGGTCTCAATTTCTAAGATAACGTTGGGTGCAACTAGGGTTGCAAAGGGTTTCCATGTAAAGGTAGGCTGGGGAATTTTGGAAACATTCCAATTTGACCGGTAGTGTGGCACAGACGTCGCTCATCCAGTATAAGACTTTATGTAGGTTAGCTGCCCAATAATATCGTCTGAAGTTAGGGAGTGCCAGGCCCCCCTCAGACTTAGGGGACTGTAATATCGCTTTGCGGATCCTAGTGGGATTGTCGCCCGGAGAAATTTTGATATTGCCCTGTCCAGTTTGTCGAAAAAGATAAGCACTGGGATGTGCTGGAATAGATAAAGGAATTTGGGGAGGACAACCATCTTAACCAAATTTATCTGGCCTACGAGGGAAAGTGGTAAAATTGCTTTCAGCTTTTTCGACCAGAGGTAAGAAATATTTGCGGAACATGTTTGACATGGCCGTTGTAATATAAACCCCCAAGTAGCGGAATCCATCCTCAGCCCACTTAAATGACGATAACGACAGTTTATCGCTAGGAGCTTGCTTTTCTGGTAGTTGAGCTTGTAGCTGGAGTACTCACCAAACCGTTCCAGAATGTTTAAAACCACACCTTTCCTCCATTTTGACATAAAATAAATGTATGTGTATGAAAGTTTGAATGGGATTTGAAAGTTTAATAATACTCAGAATGTATGAAATGTTTGTATTATTTTAAAGTTGTACTGGAGTTTCTAACTGAGAGACATGTTTCAGTTTTGACCATTGTCTCCACTCATTTGAATGGGGAAAATTAAGGAAATGTATAGCAAATTATGAAAAGTACAGTTGCTTCCAAATTGTCCTTCATTTTGACATGAAATGATTGTATGAAAAGTAAAAATTTGTGTGAGAGCATGTCTAGGCTTCAAAGAAAGTCGTTCACTAACTCTCTCTCTGTTTGTCTGATGCTGTAGAAACGGAGAGGAAGAGAGGGACTCAAACGTCACCACTGTCACTACTGTGACAAATCCTTCACAACATCAACGTATTTAAAGATTCATCAGAGAGTTCACACTGGAGAGAATCTGCACAGCTGTGATCAATGTGGGGCAGCTTTCACACGTCGGCGTTACCTTAAATCTCACCAACGCATTCACACAGGAGAGAAGCCGTACAGCTGTGATCAATGTGGGGCAGCTTTCACACAACAGTGTCACCTTAAATATCACCAACGCATTCACACTGGAGACAAGCCGTACAGCTGTGATCAATGTGGGGCAGCTTTCACACAACAGTGTCACCTTGAAGCTCACCAACGCATTCACACTGGAGAGAAGCCGTACAGCTGTGGTCAATGTGGAAAAGCTTTTTCTAAGAGTAGTCACCTTAAATGTCACCAGCGTGTTCACACTGGAGAGAAGCCGTACAGCTGTGGTCAATGTGGAAAAGCTTTTTCTAAGAGTAGTCACCTTAAATGTCACCAGCGCGTTCACACTGGAGAGAAGCCGTACAGCTGTGGTCAATGTGGAAAAGCTTTTTCTAAGAGTGGTACCCTTCAATGTCACCAACGCATTCACACTGGAGAGAAGCCATACAGCTGTGATCAATGTGGGAAATCTTTTTTTCAGAGTGGTAACTTAAAAGTCCACCAGTGAGTTCACACTGGAGAGAAGCCGTACTGGTGTGAACAATGTGGGAAAACTTTTTCTAAGAGTAGTAACCTTAAATCTCACCAGCGCATTCACACTGCCTCATTGTGAACATGTTTCAGAGCCAAGTTGTTTCCTCCTGCCTCCTCCTCATGCCCTGATACCTGTGTTGTTATATTCTGATCTTCTCTCCACATTGAAGGCTGACCTGCAGTAACTTTATCTTCTGAACAGCATGGATGTTATCGTGGCTACAACTACATATTACGCTCCCTCACTTTGAAGAGATAGTCCTGTTAGAAGCTGTTTCTCCTGATTTCAGTTTGCTTTAATGACTTACTGAGAATGATTAATTACAAATGTGTTCCCATTATTGTTTTTGTTTGCCTCATACATAGTCTCTAGTTATTATTGGTCCCTGCTACTAAAAGTACTCAAACTCGTGGCTTGTTACCTATTTTCCATATATCATGCAACCAGTCTTGTATAAAGTACTATAAGATAAAGTAATATCTAGAATATAACTTGAGTAAAAGTCTTAAAGTATCTGATATTTACTTAACTTAAGGGACCATTCGGTATTTATGGAATGGACCACCGGAGGAAAATAGGGGAGGGTCATCCAATGTTTTTTAGTCTTGGGGGGGGGGGGGGGCAGTCACCCATCTTTTGTATGATAACAGCAACATTTCAAAGTGGATTGTTTGGTGCATATTTAAAAAAGAAAAACAGAATGTCAGTCATCTCTAATTTGTGCGCTAACTTTCATTTTACAATAACGTGTTTTAAGAAAATTTTGCAGCCATATTAGATTTAGTCATTATTTCGATTTGCCACATTTGGGGGTGGCATGGTGTTTTAGCCTTAAAACACATTTTTGACGCCCTTTATACACTCAAAAACAACAAACCAAAACCTCTTAGCATTATAAGACTACACAACCATTTGGTCCATGCGTGGAAGGTCTTAATTTGGACATATATGCTCCGATATTCACAAAAAAATTGTACAAATATTCCTCTTATCATTACGGATATTTTTCCAATTTACTTTAATTAGGTCCTCCCAACTAAAAGTTGGCCATTTGGAATTGTATGCTCTCATAGTTATTGTTTCATAGTTATATTTTCCTTTGTACTTTTTATTAAATCTGTGACTAAATGTGGTTTTAAATCTGTTGTTTGTTCAGACTGAAAACAAAGGTACTGATAATACATGATGATAATACAAAGTCAGAAAATAGAAAGCTTACTGGTTTCCATAGGGTTTGTGCATCTCAAGCTGGCTCCATAGCACCCCCAAATGCTCGCTGTGGTTCGAAAAGTTGTTTGATGTTCCTGAAATTTGGTTATAACATTGTTCTTATATTTTAAAAAAGAAAACTGAATATCAGTCATCTCTAATTTGTGCGCTATCTTTCATTTTACGATAAAATGTTTTAAGAAAATGTTGCAGCCATGTTAGATTTAGTAATTATTTTGATTTGTTATCACATTTGGGCTTAGGCGTAGCTGGGTGGCTCTATACCACCCCCTCATTAGTTTTAGCATTTTAGTAAATTTTTTACACCCTTTATGCACTAAAAGTCAAGAAAGTTGGCGCACGAACCAAAACCCCTAAGCATTAGACTATACTAACCTTGTTGACACCAGACCCTTCTCAATTGTAACAGAGAATGGGTCTGGGATGGATCATTGACAGTTCATTTCCAAAGGGGCATCACCGTCATTGGATAGTCCTTCAACCAATCAAACCAAAGATCTGGGTGACGCCACGCTTCGGTAGCCATCCTGTTGAATGTAAACAAAAAGCTGCTAGCCATCGCTGCGCTATCGTCGCGTAAAGCCCGCCTCAATGGTTGTGATTGGTGTAAAGCCTCTTCAATGGTTGTGATTGGTGTAAAGCCCGCCTCAGCGGTTGTGATTGTTTTCTTGATTTTGGGGACATTGGAAATGGGTTTGAAGGTCTCTTTCCAGACTGACTTCCAGAGCAAATCTCAAAATTTTCCGGAAGTTCATCAGGTTTTACCCAGGCTAAGACTATACAGCAATTTGGTCCATGCATGTTTTAATGAGCGCCCCCTAATGCGAGGAAAGCCTTAATTTGGTCATATATGCTCCGATGTTCACAAACTATTCTACAAATATTCCTCTCATCGTTAAGGACATATTTACAATTTGCTTTCATTAATTAGCTCCTTCCAACTGGAAAGTTGGCTATGTTGAATTGTATGCTCTCTAGTTATTGCTGTTTTGAAGTTTAACTTTTTTTTACATTTTGTACTTTTGACTGAATTTGGTTTTAAATCTGTTGAGGTTTGTTCAGACAGAAAGCAAAGATACTAATAATGTAATACAAAGTCAGAAAATGGGAAGCAAACTCCAGCAGACACTAAAGAATGATGGAGCAGCAGGATGCAGACCAGGTCATATACCAAACAGCAGATGAATTCATTGGACTTGTAAATTAATGTCAATGATTTAATTTTAAGTGTCTTTAAATGTGGAACAAATTAATGAAAATTCATTAAAGCAGCAGAGTTGCAGAGATTTCTGGATTTCTTCCGCTCTCTGAACACAATAAAAGAAATAAAACAAAGCCTCATGCTCATTATTTCTGAATTGATTTGTTGGATTTATCCTTCCTGATGTGTCTGTGTTTAAACTCCTTATTAAAATGTAACGATACATCCACTAAAGGTTTTTTTCACATTATGGAAAGGATCCCTACAGAGAGTGCTTTTTGTTAAAGAGTAAGATCCTTTTTGTTTAAAGGTGCAATATGTAATATTGTGTGTAATACTGGCAGCTAGCGGTTAAAATAGTTACTGCACTACCAATTCAAAATACTGGAGAGTCGTCTCCCCCGCCCCCTCCTGCCAAGACTCGAAGTTCACGGGGGTTGCCAGGCTGAGACCGCAGCATTCACAACAATGTTACTAGACGCTTTTCTCACATAGCCAGACATTACTCCACAGCACAGCGGAGTAGCTAACGGTAAATGCTGGCTATATTGACAGTCATAAAAGCCTGTGCTTAAGCGGAGCTCTGTAACCAACTGACAGACACACCTTTTCGGCTTAAAATTACAGTATGAACGCTAAAAACAACAACCTCACTGTCCTCTCCACACGCCAGTCAGGCACACTTCCTCGGTTTAGAATTACAATACGAACCGCTAAAATACCACTACCTTGCCGACGGAACACACTTCATTGGCTTAGAATTACGGCAACAATCGCTAAACACACTGCACACTCACAGTCCCCTCTTTCCGATTTACAGCCCCCCTCTCGTGGTTTAAAATAACTCACCGTTGTCGGCTCCAGCCGCTGACGAGGCTATACGCTGTAAACAGCCATGGCCCGCTTGCCTGGTCCTAACGTTAACAGGTAGCAGGGTTAGCATGGCGGCGTTAGCCAGGACCAGTCGGGACTTTACTGGCTATGTCTCAATTGTTTTTGCGAGTAACCAACTCGGGTACTCTAGCTATATAATTCAATGTGAGTACACAAATGTTGAAATGACAAAAAATGCCCATCCCTAGTAGCTGTGATAAATTAGCCTGAAGCTAATGCTTACCTGTTCAGGAGAAAATAAGCCAACTCTGCGTCCTTTTGGGCTCTAAGCTGTCTCCATCTTTCAAATACATCTCCAATATTTACCAGGGGGTTGTTACGTCTCTGGTCACGCAACTGTTAGAAACATGCTGTTTTTTTTTTTTTTTAATGTCATGTAGAATCTATATCCGTTGATCCTGTTCGTTTGTGTGCTGCTTTCATGGCTGTACTAACGTTACAGCTGTAAAGCGCTGGGTTTACGTTTTTACAGGTATATCTGGCAACCCGGCCGGGCTGTCAAACTGGGCAGTTGATAACAACACACAGATCAAAACATAAACAGAAATTCCGTCACGGAATGTAAATTTCAAAAAGAAAAAATACTGACATTAGCATTGTTGTCAGAAAAGATAGTATTTCAGTTTAACATGTTTCCTTAATATCTGATGAGGCATTGGTGTCATTTTTTGATTTATTACAGTACAAATATTACATATTGGACCTTTAACATGAAACAGCCCCGAAATCACCATCACCAAACTCCACCAGACTCCATGTAAATAATCAGGACTTTTAGCTTGTATAGAGCCAGCATATCTCCACCAGACTCCATGTAAATAATCAGGACTTTTAGCATGTATAGAGCCAGCATATCTCCACCAGACTCCATGTAAATAATCAGGACTTTTAGCGTGTATAGAGCCAGCATATCTCCACCAGACTCCATGTAAATAATCAGGACTTTTAGTGTGTATAGAGCCAGCATATTTCCACCAGACTCCATGTAAATAATCAGGACTTTTAGCATGTATAGAGCCAGCATATCTCCACATGTAAAAAGGTGAATTAAGGGTTTATTTCAACCAAACCAGAGTGGTGATCGTTGGTAACAGTGGAAAGACAAACCAAGATGGCTTTTGATGGTTTTATTTTGTTTCTGTCAATTAAAATTGAAGTGTGTTTAAAAATAATAAAACTGCTGTTCTTAAATGGAGTCTGGTGGGGAAATAATTGAAAATGTTTAAAATGAATCTTCTGTTATTTCTCTTTATATTTTCCCATTATTTTTAATTAAGTGCTGTACATTATTTAATAATCAAGTACAGTAAAAGTATCTCAAGATAAGTACAGTACTTGAGTAAATGTACTCAGTTACAGTCCACCACTAAATATAATAACGCTGATTAATAAACTATGTGTTGTTTCCCCTCTTGACCTCCAAGTGGCCAAGTCATAGTATGGTGTGCCGAAAAAAGTCACAATATAGTATGTTGAAAAAGTCATAGTCCAGTATGTCGAAATGAAGTCATAGTATAGTATGTCGAAAATTTGGAGAAAAATGTCATAGTATAGTGTGCCGAAAAAAAGTCATAGTATAGTATGTGTGAAAAAAAAGTCGTAGTATAGTAAGTCATAAAAAGTCATAGTATAGTATGCCGAAAAAAATCATAGTATTGTATGTCATAAAAAGTCATAGTATAGTATGCCGAAAAAAGTCATAGTATAGTATGTCGAAAGTTTGGGAAAAAAAAGGTCATAGTATAGACCTTTTTCACGGTAGACATGTTGACATGTCATAGCAGGAAAAGCACAGGTATATTCAAAACCATTACTGATGGCTGCATTCCACTTAGGAGAGGCCCTGGTATTGTGCATGCTAACTCACTGAAATAGCTTACTGGGACACTTGATGGAATTGAGCCATCATTAAGGTTATCAACTTCAGCTGGGTTTTTCCTACTGTGACAAGTCAAAATGTCTGGTGTGAAAAAGGTCATAGTATAGTATGCTGGAAAAAGTCATAGTATATCATATCAAACAGTCATTAAAAGTCATAGCATACTATGTCGCAAAAAAGTCATAGTATGTTGGAAAAAGTCATAGTATAGCATGTCATAAGTAATAGTATAGTAGTTTGGAAAAGTCATAAAAAAGTCATAGTATAGTATGTTGAAAAAAGATGAAGCATAGTATGTTGAGAAAAGCCATAAAAAGTCATAGTATAGTATGTCGAAACTTTTGAAAAAAAAGTCGTAGTATAGTATGTTGAAAAAGTCATAGTATACGTAGTATGTTGAAAAAAAGTCATAGTATAATATGCCGAAAAAAAGTCATAGTATTGTATGTCATAAAAAGTCATGGTATAGTATGCCGAAAAAAGTCATAGTATAGTATGTCGAAAAAAGTCATAGTATAGTATGTCGAAAGTTTGGAAAAAAAGGTCATAGTATAGTATACTGAAAAAAGTCAAAGTATAGCATGTCGAACAGTCATTAAAAGTCATAGTATACTATGTCGGAAAAAAGTCATAGTATGTTGGAAAAAGTCATAGTATATCAGGTCATAAGTAATAGTATAGTAATTTGGAAAAGTCATAAAAAAGTCATAGTTAGCATGTCATAAGTAATAGTATAGTAGTTTGGAAACGTCATAAAAAAGTCGTAGTATAGTATGTTGATAAAAAAGTCATAAAGTCACAGTATAGTATGTTGAAAAAAGTCAAAGCATAGTTTGTTGAGAAAAGCCATAAAAAAGTCATAGTATGTCGAAAATTTTGAAAAAAAAGGTCATGCCGAAAAAAGTCATAAAATGTCATAGTATAGTATGTCAAAAACCTTAAAATGAATCTTCTGTTATTCTTCTATATTTTAATATAGTGCTGTACAATATTTAATAATCAAGTAAAGAAATAAAAGTTAAGTACAGTAGGTCGAAAATTTGGGAAAAAAAGTTGTAGTATAGTAAGTCATAAAAAGTCATAGTATAGTATGTCGAAAAAGTCATAGTATACGTAGTATGTTGAAAAAAAGTCATAGTATAGTATGTCATAAAAAGTCATAGTATTGTATGTCATAAAAAGTCATAGTATAGTATGCTGAAAAAAGTCATAGTATAGCATGTCGAACAGTTATTAAAAGTCATAGTATACTATGTTGGAAAAAAGTCATAGAATGTTGGAAAAAGTCATAGTATAGCATGTCATAAGTAATGGTATAGTAGTTTGGAAAAGTCATAAAAAAGTCATAAAAGTCATAGTATAGTATGTCGAAAATTTGGAAAAAAAGGTCATGCCGAAAAAACTCATAAAAAGTCATAGTATAGTATGTCAAAAACCTTAAAATGAATCTTCTGTTATTCCACTATATTTTACCATTATTTTAATAAAGTGCTGTACAATATTAAATAATCAAGTAAAGAAACAAAAGTTAAGTACAGTACTTGAGTAAATGTACACAGTTACAGTCTGACCACCACTGAATATAATAACGCTGATTAATAAACTGTACGTGTAGCTGTTGGTTCCCCTCTTGACCTCCAAGTGGCCAAGTCATAGTGTAGTATGTCGAAAAAAGTCATAGTATAGTAGGTCATAAAAGGTCATAGTATAGTATGTCAAAAAAAATCATAGTATAGTATGTCAAAAAAAAAGTCATATTAAAATATGTGGGGGAAAAAAAGTCATAGTATAGTATATCGAAAATTTGGAAAAAAAGGTCATAGTATAGTATACTGAAAAAAAGTCATAGTATAGCATGTCGGAAAAAAATCATATTATAGTATGTTGGAAAAAGTCATAGTATAGCATGTCGTTAGTAATAGTATAGTAGTTTGGAAAAGTCATAAAAAAGTCGTAGTATAGCAGGTCGATAAAAGTCATAAAAAAGTGATAGTATAGTATTGCGAAAAAAGTCAAAGTATAGTATGTTGAGAAAAGCCATATAAAAGTCATAGTATATAGTATGTCAAAAAAGTCCTGTATAATATGTGGAAGAAAGTCAGTTTAGTAGGTCGGAATTATTTTAAAAAAAAGTCATAGTATAGCATGTTGAAAAAAAGTCATAATACAGTATGTCGAAAAAAAAGTCATAGTATATATGTCGTACAAATAGTTTGAAAACATGGTAAGAAAATGTGTTTCATAGTTTGATACAGATGTTTTCATTACTCTTCAGCGTCACATCAACCACATCCTGGGCCTCTGAGCAGCCGGCCAATCACAGTCCTCTCCTGCAGGACGACGTCATCATGACCTTGCCGCTGAAAGGACCAATCGGGTGCTTCCATTTCAGATTGTTTTAATACTCCTGCTGATCAATCCAGTTGTCAGATGTCCACGCGTCCTTTAATACACCATCTCTAAAAGGGACTACATTTAAAAAACAGTTTAAATTGGATTTTAATGATGTTTAAGAGAGTTTGATTAAGGGTCTGAAATCTGCCTATTTGTAGATTTATATATTTTATATTAATGAAAATAATTATGGTCATTAAAATGTTTGATTTCTAAAAAAGGGTTGTTGATTTGTTGTGAAATCTTCCTATTTGTAGTTTTATATTTTTATATTTCTGACTGAATGTACTGCAGAGCTCTGTTTTTGATGACATCATTACCTGCTTCGGTGCTGACCAATCAGAGTGCAGCATTTGTACCGCACACTGATTACAAAAAAACAATTTCACCGAATTTTTGACTCGTGGTGTTTCAAAAACTTTATTAAAGGGGTGATAGAATGATAATATAGAGTATTTCACACTGTTCCTTATGGTCTCTTAATTTGTAATGTAACATTGGTTGGGCTGAAAATGGCCTGGTTGATATTTTATTGGCCCTTATGCATCCCTGTGTTTTGGCTCTATTTGTAACAAGAGCTTTTCTTCCAAATATGGTATGCTCGTGAATATTTAGATGAACTGCGCGCTGTTTGGTTGAGCGAATTGCCATAGGCAGACATTAGAGATGCGCGCTGATTGGTTGAGCGAATCCCCAATACACACACACATTAGAGAAGCGACAGAATCTCATATTCCAGACACTGCAATGTTTCATTACCAAATTCACCTCGGAGACTTTTTTTATGTGAGAAATCAACTATATAAAGCTCAAATATGGGCCGTTTTACGAAAATTGATGGCTAATTGCAAATATGGTAAGACTGTGTCGGACTTCAGCGGCGGTGCTGCTGCCTCGCCGCCCGGCCAGCCTTCCTTCACAGACCCCGGCCTGCTGTGAGCTCCGTTAGGCTGGCAGCCCTGACAGAGCTCCAGGGCCTGCAGCTCCCCTCTTCCTGCTAGCTAAATGGCCCGTTGTGTGAGAGTGAGAGCGCGGTCAGCGAGCATGTTACACCAGCAATCTCCACATGTTACACACAATGTCACGCCACTTAGCTATACAACATCTAAATGTCTTATAAAGCTAACAACGGTGTCCGATTTCAAGTTAATATTTGTGAAGTTTAGCTAGGTGTTTCGTTAGCTGCAACTGTCCCTTCAATCCTATCTATGTGTAGCTACAAATCACGGCTAGTTAGCTTCATTTTTGGTCGTAATTCAAGTATATTTACAGTTTGAATTTCATCACGCCACTTATACAAGATCTCTCTAAATGTCTTATAAAGCTAACTACGATGTCCGATTTCAAGTTAATGAATATTTGTGAACAGTGGGGGTTTCGTTAGCTATGACTGTCCCTTCAATCCTAGCTGTGTGTAGCTACAAATCACGGATAGTTAGCTTCATTTTTGGTCGTAATTCAAGTATATTTACAGTTTGAATTTCATCACGCCACTTATACAAGATCTCTCTAAATGTCTTATAAAGCTAACTACGATGTCCGATTTCAAGTTAATGAATATTTGTGAACAGTGGGGGTTTCGTTAGCTATGACTGTCCCTTCAATCCTAGCTATGTGTAGCTACAAATCACGGATAGTTAGCTTCATTTTTGGCGTAATTTCTGTATATTTACAGTTTGAATTTCATCACGCCACTTATACAAGATCTTCCTAAAGGTCTTATAAAGCTAACAACGATGTCCGATTTCAAGTTAATGAATTTTTGTGAACAGTGGGGGTTTCGTTAGCTATGACTGTCCCTTCATTTCTAGCTATGTGTAGCTAGCTACAAATCACGGATAGTTAGATTCATTTTTGGCGTAATTTCTGTATATTTACAGTTTGAATTTCATCACGCCACTTATACAAGATCTCCCTAAAGGTCTTATAAAGCTAACAACGGTGTCCGATTTCAAGTTAATGAATTTTTGTGAACAGTGGGGGTTTCGTTAGCTATGACTGTCCCTTCAATCCTAGCTATGTGAAGCTAGCTACAAATCACGGATAGTTAGCTTCATTTAACGCATAATGTGTGTATATTTACAGTTTGAATTTCGTCACGCCACTTATACAACATCTCCCTAATGTTTTATAACGCTAACAACGGTGTCCGATTTCAAGTTAATGAATATTTGTGAATTTCAGAGGAATTCTAGGAGGAGCTAGCTGTCATTGATAGAGCTACATCCAGCCGCAGGCACTATCAATGAGACTCGTGGACAAGCAGCGTTTATTTCCCCAATCGTTTGTTTAATTAACTCAACACATTATAATTACACACATTAAAATATTAACTGGAACCTGTGGTAACAGATTGCTGCTGCAACAACGTCGCTGACCGTGCTCTCACTCACACACACCGGGCATTTAGCTAGCAGGAAGAGGAGAGCTGCAGGCCCTGGAGCTCTGTCAGAGCACCAGCGTGTAGTAGTCCATTTGCCAAAAACCGGTGACTTTGCGCGGGTATGGAGTGCTGTCGGCTGCAAGCTGTGACGGAGCTCCAAGTACCTCAGAGCAGGCCGGGGTGTGTGAAGGAAGGCAGGCCAGGCAGCGAGGCAACAACACAGGCAGCAACGGCAGCTGAACTCCGACACACAGTTGGACAAAATTTGCAATTAGCCATCCATTTTCGTAAAACGGCCCATATTTGAGCTTTACATAGTTGATTTCTTGCATAAAAAAGTTTCAGAAGTGAATTTTGTAATGGAATAGCAGAGATCTAGTGACCTAGCTAGATTCAGAAGACTACCTGATCTCAGGTCAGTTGTGTAGCCTATGTAAATGTTGGGGCGTGACTGTTCTCTTAAGGTTCCGGATTTTGAGATGCTTGCGCAAGCAATCAGCTTTGTTGGGATTTGCCCGTTTTCAGCGGCAGTTTCAAAATATGAAATTTTCATAGTAAAGGGGTGTCAGTGGGACTTTGAGCTTCTATGTATGTCCTATTTACCCACCGAACTATCGTTATTCAACTATGACAGGGTAAAATCGGTTTTGCATTCTATCACCCCTTTAAATAAACAGTTTGTAAGAATAATAAATGTGTCCAGAAGCCCCTGAAGACTACAGTTTGTGTCTGAACCAATAGGAAGGATACAGGTTGGTGACATCATAGGGCCCTCTGAGCTCCATAGGCTGAGGACACACAGACATTATGACATTATTATTATATTATTATTTATGACTTCAGACTGAACATGTTTCTTATATCATGATCCAACCTTATCCGTGGCGCCGGTTCGATATACTATACAATTACTTTAAAAATAAAATTTTACATTCTATACTATGACTTTTTATTGACTTTTTTCAACATACTATACTATGACTTTTTTAATTCAACATACTATACTAAGACTTTTTTATTCAACATACTATACTATGACTTTATATCGACTTTTTTTAACATGGTATTCAATTCAATTTTATTTATAGTATCAAATCATAACAAGATAATAATAGTCAATAATAGTCACAATAAAGATAATGGATTAGTGATTAGAAATAGTAGTTGTAGTAGTTCATGGCGTAGCAGGTCACTGCAGGGCGTTACAGGATGTAGCGTGGCATAGCAGGGCATAGCAGGGCGTAGCAGGGCACCGCAGAGCTATACTATGACTTTTTTATTCAACATACTATACTATGACTCTTTATCGCCAAGCTGTACTATGACTTTTTTATTCAACATACTATACTATGACTCTTTATCGACATGCTATACTATGTCTTTTTTATTCAACATACTATACTATGACTCTTTATCGACATGCTATACTATGACTTTTTATCGACATGCTATACTATGACTTTTTATCGACATGCTATACTATGACTTTTTATCGACATGCATACTATGACTTTTTTATTCAACATGCTATAATATGACTTTTTATCGACATGCTATACTATGACTTTTTATCGACATGCTATACTATGACTCTTTATCGATATGCTATACTATGACTTTTTATCAACATGCTATACTATGACTTTTTATTGACATTCTTAACTATGAGTTTTTATTCAACATACTACACTATGACTCTTCATCAACATGCTATACTATTACTTTTTAGTCAACATGCTATAGTATGACTTTTTATCGACATGCTACACTATGACTTTTTTATTCAACATGCTATACTATGAGTCTTTATCGACATGCTATACTATGACTTTTTATTGACATGCTATACTATGACTTTTTATTCAACATACTATACTATGACTCTATCGATATGCTATACTATGACTTTTTATCGACATGCTATACTATGACTTTTTATCGACATGCTATACTATGACGTTTTTATTCAACATGCTATACTATGACCTTTTATCGACATGCTATACTATGACTTTTTTATTCAACATGCTATACTATGAGTCTTTATCGACATGCTATACTATGACTTTTTATTGACATGCTTAACTATGACTTTTTATTCAACATACTATACTATGACTCTTTATCAACATGCTATACTATGACTTTTTATCAACATGCTATACTATGACTTTTTTATTCAACATACTATACTATGACTCTTTATCGACATGCTATACTATGACTTTTTATCGACATGCTATACTAGGACTTTTTATTGACACATTCTGTTCTATTTGTCTGTATAAGTAAATATGATCAAGCCATTTAATTCAATTTCAGCTAAATTCAATTTTATTTATACTATAAAAATCATAAAAAAGAGGTCACTCTACTCAAGACACTTTACAGCTAGAATAGGTCTAGACCACACTCTATAATTGACAAAGACCCAACCATTCCCCCAAGAGCTAGCATTTGGTGCAACAGTGGCGAGGAAAAACCTCAGACAGACCGCGGCTCTTGGTGGTCAGCCATCTGCTGCTGCCGGTTGGGACACAGACTAGAAATAACAGTTGTAGCAGTTCAGGGCGTAGCAGGGTGTTGGGGGGTATAGTAGGGCGTAGCAGGGTGTTTACATATGGGGGTTCCCATGTACAGTCTTCCCCTGCCACCCTGCCAAGATCTCTTGCTACTCCTTTGCCATCCCATGTAACATCTAGATCCGCCACTGCCAGAGATACAGTTCATCCTAAGGACTGACTGTGCCACACACTGTATATGTTTGAGGGCTGAAACGATTCCTCGAATAAATCGATTACAAAAAATGCTCAAAGTAAAATTCTTTGCCTCAAAGCTTCGTTAAATCAATGTAATTAAGGTTGTACGGCTCACTGTGATTACAAATGAAGGAAGACAAAAATAGCGAGGGTCTAAGAGAAGAGACAGGCGAGAGAAAACGACAGAAAGTTTGGGATCATTTTAAGCTGCAAACACGCCGCTACATCACCTCTGTAACAAACATCTAGTGTACACATCCATTCCACGGAGCCAACCCGACACAAGGTAGCTAACGTCTGCTGCTCTCGTCCACCGCGCTGTTTACACAACTAGCCTACAGCATGCTACTCTGCTAATAGCGCTGTTTACACAACTAGCCTGCAGCATGCTACTCTACTAATAGCGATGTTTTACACAACTAGCCTACAACATGCTACTCTGCTAATATCGATGTTTTACACAACTAGCCTACAACATGCTACTCTGCAAATAGCGATGTTTTACACAACTAGCCTACAACATGCTACTCTGCTAATAGCGATGTTTTACCAACAAGCTAAAACGAAAGCTGTCCGTTTGTAGTCTAACTGTTTATTAGTTTGCTTCTAATCTTTGGAAACTTAGCTGCTGCCGGTTCAAACCGGCTCCTCCCCCCAGCATGGCTACTTCATATGCACGTGAATGACGTCATCATGCATTCTTTATTCTTTCTCCTCACCATAGATATATCTATGCTCCTCACTGTGTATTAGGCTTCTGAAAACGTGTCCCCCAGAACAGTGTAGTTGAATAGCCCTTCTGTAAGCTTCATACAGTCACATTTACCCTCTGGTCACTGTTTTGCATAACCAGTGCAAAGAGCCAGAGGCAAGAAGGGGAATGGGGTGAAAAATATTAACATTTGGGCCACCAAAAATGTACTATTGTAATGTTTTTTTTTTTTTTTTTTTAAAGGGTCTTGGAATTTGGCAATACATTTTTTTAATTTTTCTAAAAAAAGGACACCTGTCTTTTTTGTATATATACAAGCTACAGCTTTCCTTTTTTTTTAGTAAACAGCAATAATAAATATTTATTATTGCTGCTTACTAAGTATTTCTTACTAAGTGTTTCTTATCCGATTTCTTTGATTAATCGATGGAATAATCCGTAGAATATTCGATTACTAAAATAATCGATAGCTGCAGCCCTAATATGTTTAACATTAAAACATGATGGATAAAAACTATGACTTCAATAGCTTAGTATATTATGCACTACATGTGTCTATGTGTATGTAGCAGGGGGTCCCTGATCCCTCTCTCTCAGTTAAGGGGTCCTTGGCTTAAAAAACGTTGAAGACACCGAGTCTTTATGGTCAGAACCCCCGTACCAAGATGGCGACGAGAGAGACGTATCACAGACGGTGCTATATCAACGTATATATCTGATTTAAGTTATATCTATGTAATACGTGTGTGCAGATTAGTTCCCCCAACAAATGTGATTCCCTGAATCTCGTTTCTCAGCAGGCAATGGATTTAATTCACAGCGTTTAACTACATTTGTCTCACCACAAACACAAAAGCTACAACACAAATACAAAAGCTACAACACAAACAAAAGCTACAACACAAACACAGAAGCCACAACACAAATACAGAAGCTACAACACAAATACAGAAGCTACAACACAAATACATAAGCTACAACACAAATACATAAGCTACAACACAAATACAGAAGCTACAACACAAATACAAAAGCTACAACACAAATACAAAAGCTACAACACAAAAGCTACAACATAAATACAAAAGCTACAACACAAAAGCTACAACACTAATACAAAAGCTACAACACAAATACAGAAGCTACAACACAAATACAGAAGCTACAACACAAATACAGAAGCTACAACACAAATACAGAAGCTACAACACAAACACAGAAACTACAACACAAATACAGAAGCTACAACACAAACACAGAAACTACAACACAAATACAGAAGCTACAACACAAATACAGAAGCTACAACACAAACACAGAAGCTACAACACAAATACAGAAGCCACAACACAAATACAGAAGCTACAACACAAACACAGAAGCTACAACACAAATACAGAAGCCACAACACAAATACAGAAGCTACAACACAAACACAGAAGCTACAACACAAACGCTGTGCGACAGCCTTTGTTGTGTTTGGTTGCTAACTTGTAGCAAGCAGCAGATGTCATTTCAAAAACGTTTTAGCTAGCTATGATTTGTTTGATTGCTAACGTTAGCTAGCTCATAGACCTTAGCATCTTTACGACATCTTGGAGGCTACTTGTCGCAAGGTGACACATGCGCAACTCACATCGGGCAGTGACAATATGAACTGATACTTAACCTGTTAGCTTTAGCTCAGCTCCGTTAGCATTTAGCAGTTAGTGTTTAGCGGAGTGTGTGTGAGTTTACCTGGAGCTCCGCCGTCTCAAAACGTTCACTAATAGGCTCGACAGCTAACAAACAACACGACTAATCCGCCGCCGGCCCGAGATCACAGTGAAGCAACGACACTTCCGGTTCCGGTTGTTTCCTCCAAGTCAGGGTTTTTCAGTTTAAAAGTTTAATATGAAAGAACGTCGCCACATGGCGGTCAGGAGGGGAAACAACAGATACACATACAGTTTATTAATCAGCGTTATTATATTCAGTGTTGGACTGTAACTGAGTACATTTACTCAAGTACTGTATTTAACTTGATAGACTTTTACTTTACTTGATTATTAAATAATGTAAAGCACTAAATAATTAAAATAATGGAGAAATATAAAGAGAAATAACAGAAGATTTTGATTTATTTTTCCACAAGACTAAATTTATGAACAGTCATTTTTATCATTTTTAAACAAACTTCAACTATAATTGACAGAAATAAAATAAAACCATCAAAAGTATATTGACTCTTTGTTAATTTGCAAGACATCAGCTTCAATTTTGTTTATTTATTTCAATTACATAATGTACATGTATATTTATTATTCATGTTTTTTGATAGTGTCAAAGTTTTGCAAAGAGAAAATGAGGTTGTAGATGTGACCTATGTGAGATGTCTCCTATATCACTCGGAGCCAGTAGAGTTGGTAACAGCCAGTTTATTGCGCCTCTTCCTGCAGTTACAATGGAAGACAACAACGTGTGAATGCTCATCTCAAAAGGACAACAGCTAGCATGCTCTGTCTTGTTGGAAATCCTCCGTTGCTGTGAGGAATTTCCCATCTCTACAACCTCATTTTCTCTGTATAAAACTTTGACACTTACTTTAGCAAAGCAATATACATGAATAATAATTGTTATTGAAATAAATAAACAAAATTGAAGGTGTTCTCTTGCAAATTAAAAAAATAAACAAAATTACAATGTGGCTTCTTCATACTGGACTGTTACCTTTTTTATATTCTTTTCAGTATTTTAACAGTTAACAATAATTATGTGCTGGACTTTTCCCACAGTATAAAACCACAGTAAATAGCTCACAACAAAACATTTCACCACTAACTACAGCAACATACAACATACTGCAACGTACCTGCATTTACAATGGAAGACAACAGTGTGTGAATGCTCATCTCAAAGGACAACAGCTAGCATGCTCTGTCTGGAAAGACGGCACATGTAGGTGCTAGTTAGCGTGCAGAAAATATTTTTTGAGAGGTTAAACATGAATAAAATGGCTGGTAACTAAATACAACCACTGCCAAATTAACTTCAAACAATTATCATATCTAACCAAACAAACTGGGTCAACTTTTAAGTGCTTTTCAAGTAGTTAACGCTATATTGTCCACAAGCATTCACAGACATGTTACCTTGTTGGAAATCCTCAGTTGCTGTGAGGAATTTCCCATAATGCTGCACTACAACTACTCGAAGCAGGTACGGCTTTTAACAGTAGGTGGCGTAGTTATGCCAATTTAGTAGAATTTAACCTGAACCCATTCAACTATGTTACATAGATGTGAGAAGTTCTTCACAGCAACGGAGGATTTCCAACGAGACAGAGCATGCTAGCTGTTGTCCTTTGAGATGTACATTCACACGCTGTTTTCTTCCTTTATAAATGCAGGCAGAGGCTGATTAAACTGTCTGTTACCAACCTGACTGGCTCCCAGTGATACACAAGACATCTCACATAGGTCACATGTGTAGACCTGGCTCATCTCGAACGAGCCTCATAACAGGACCTCCAGAGATCCCCAACAAATCTTATCATCATAATTAAATGAAGAAATCCCAACATCTCCTGTTACTCTGTGATTAACCAGATAAACTGACATGCTGTTGGAACAATACACATTTTATCTACAAATGAATCATTTGCTATCAAATCTATAATTGTGTAAATAATAGGGCTGTCAATCGATTAAAAAATGTAATCAAATTAATTACATACTCTGATTAATTAATCGAAATTAATCGCATACATAATTAAAGTGTTGGTTCGGAGTAATTCACCCTAGAGTCCTTTGCACCATGACCTCGAGCCAAACACCCCCCAGAAGCTTTTTTCAGCTGGGTCTAACATTGGGAGAGTTAGCGTAGCAGCGTTATCAGCTGAATAGCTTAGCGTAGGGGCTAATGGACCCACGTTTGTATCTCGTAAATGACCCCACTAATAATGCCCGAAATGATACCAAACTTCTACACTAGTACAAATAGGTTATGTACTCAAAACGATGGATTGGAAAGTTTGTAAGTACACCAGGAGTTTATGAACACTTGCCTGCTCTCTTCTGCTCACACATAGGTCACATGTAGAGTATCAATACTCCAAACTTGAATGAAACAGCTACTGTTTTCTGGCAACAGAACACGCAATGCATCATGGGATGGTAGTTTTTCTAAACTTTTATTCAAATCCAGGGTGAAATACAACATAGCAACAATGACATTAAGTGATGAAACTAGAAAAGAGCAACGCAAAATGAATTGGAAAAAGACTAAATGGAGAGAAAGAGTGAAAGCAACTACATTATAAATTATACAGATGTGGCAAGTATTACGGATTATTATTTTTGAATTAACATTTGTGAATAAAAGATTATGCCCTAAAAGTAATTAAGGAAAGAGTAAAACAAGTTAATGTTTATATCACATGGAAAGAAACCAAAAATGCATTATTTGTATCATTAACTATGAAGGTCTTAAAAGGCAGAGTTGGTAACATTGTCCAACTACTCTTTTCATATATTTTGTTTGAAATGGTCTTTAAACCCCCAACAGCAATAAATAACGTATGGGCTATGACAAAGGAGCGACAAAGTGTCATCGGTAGCTGCTGTAATCCTGTAAGAACGGCCAACAATCACCACCTCACGGTCCGCTTGGAAAAAAACAATGAAATGTCTCCTTTCCCCGCTCAGCGTCCTGTACCCCTCCCATGAAAGCGTGAGCTCACTGTGTGTCGTTGGAGTTACTGTGAGTCTGCTGGAGAATGGAGGAAAAAAAGTCAGCAAAAGTTGCCACTGGCGCGGTTACTATCAACCGCCCGCCCTGCTAAAAAGGCAAAGAAAAGAGACTGCAGATATAGTTAAAGAACAAACTAGAGAAGGGGTGTCAAACTCATTTTCACTAAGGGCCACACAGGAAAAAAAGAATCACATCAAGGGCCAGACGTGTACATTTTATTGACATGCTTTTATTTAATTGAACAAGGTCAAACATCTGTATTATTGTATCATATAGTCTTCTCACTTACAGCTTGGTCGACATAAAACCCCAAGAAATTTAACTTATAGCCATCAAAGAAAAAAGTGACACAAAAACATCGGGGAAAAAACTTTAAAAAAAATGCGACAAAAACATCTGCAAAAATGTTGAAAAAAGCCCCAAAAGCGTTGGCAAAAGTGACCAAAACTTTGGATAAAGCAACAAAAACTAGTTGGGCCAAAAGGAATTATGAACCTAAATTAATATGCGGGCCGGATCAAAATGTGCGAGGGGCCGGATTTGGCCCGCGGGCCTTGAGTTTGACACATGTGAACTAGAGTAAACATTGCCGTAACTTTTCAGCCATGGCGACAACTGAGGGAGCTGAAAGCCATGAAGAATGACGCCATCTTTCTGTTGGATCGGTACGATTTATTTTGTTTTCGTGAGGGTTGTTGTTGGTTGTTTCCAGGAAAAGTCTTGTGCACGTCTGTGTGGGCTGAACCCCGAGGAGCTACTTTAAAATCTTGCTAGCTTTTCAACATTACCAACCCTGCCTTAAATGTCTCTCCAGAGTAAACCTGCCGCTCCAGAATGAATGAGAAAGTTTTGAGATGGTTATTAACAGAAAGAAAACTTTAATTTCTGACTTAATACATCTCATCATTCAAGTCTGGTACCCCAGACAAATGGAAAAATTGGAAAGCTACTTTGTAAGTTATCACTGATGCTTTTGGGAAAGTATATAACGGGCATATACAGGAGATAAAGTTAGAACCAAAACATGGCAACCTTCTTTGGCAAAAATTAATGGATAAAACATCCAAATTGATCAGGAATCATAAAACACACTAAATCAAAAAGAGCTTCCCGGCCTCTGACCCACTTCTTCCAAGCAAAGATGTGTGGACACGTGCACATAGTGTGTGACGACAGCAGGATTTTGGGGAGGTGGGGGCAGGCCAGTATGTAGTCATAGCAAAGCTCTGAACATAAAGTTACTGCTGGTCAGCCTTCAATGTGGAGAGAAGATCAGAATATAAAAACACAGCTATCAGGGTATGAGGAGGAGGCAGGAGGAAACAGCTTGGCTCTGAAACATGTTCACAATGAGGCAGCGTGAATGTACTGGTGATATTTAAGGGTACCTTTCTGAGAAAAAGTTTTCCCACATTGTTCACAGCTGAACGGCTTCTCTCCAGTGTGAACGCGCTGGTGACATTTAAGGGCACCACTTGCAGAAAAAGTTTTCCCACATTGTTCACAACAATACGGCTTCTCTCCAGTGTGAACGCGCTGGTGAGATTTAAGGGCATAACTCCTAGAAAAAGTTTTCCCACATTGCTCACACCAATACGGCTTCTATCCAGTGTGAATGCGCTGGTGAGATTTAAGGCTACCACTTATAGCAAAAGTTTTCCCACATTGTTCACACCAGTAAGGCTTCTCTCCAGTGTGACTGCGTCTGTGTGTTACTAGCGTACTTTGACAGCCAAACGCTGCCCCACATTGATCACAGCTATACGGCTTCTCTCCAGTGTGAATGCGCTGATGTATTTTGAGGTTACTCCATTGTGCGAAAGTTGTCCCACATTGATCACAGCTGTACGCTTTCTCTCCAGTGTGAATGGGATGGTGTTTTTTGAGGTTACTCCGTTGTGCGAAAGTTGCCCCACATTGGTCACAGCTGTGCGGCTTCTCTCCAGTGTGAATGCGTTGGTGTTTTTTGAGGTTACTCTGTTGTATGAAAGCTGCCCCACATTGGTCACAGCTGTACGGTTTCTCTCCAGTGTGAACTCTCTGATGAACCTTTAAATAATTTGATGTTGCGTAGGATTTGTCACAGTGCTGACAGTGGTGACGTCCAGGTCCCTCTTTTCCTCTCCGTTTCTATAACAGGCAGAAAAACAGAGAGAGACTGTCAGATGTCATGGTGGAGCGAACTGTCAAAAACAAACACATTTAGAGTTGTCTGTGGAGATAAATCCCAGAATGTTCCAAGTTTGATTGATGAATTACCTACCTGCAGGGTTGTGTCCATAGAGGGGCATGGGATTGCCACAGAGGTCAGTGGCAACCCCATGCCCCTCTACGGACATTTAATTAATTCATTTGGTTTTGTTAACAAAAATAAATAAGTAAACAAAGTAACTAAAATATGTCTTAAGCTTAATACATTTAAGTTACTGCAGCAAATGAGTCGTTTATCTCAACACCAAAACAGTTCTCTTTAGGATCCCAGCAAACCTCAAACCAAAACATAAAAAGTCTCAAGTTCCCAGCTGGACAACGAAAACTAAAAATTATGGACGCCTCTTTCTATTAATAGCCTATCTTTCATTTTCTTCTCGTGCTTACTGATATCGGTTCCAGGGAATAACGGCCTGAAAGCGTGGTTTCCTGAAATGGACTCACAGAAAAAGGAGTGTGGCGAATTGGAGTAATCATTTTCTGTCAAAAAAAGGGGCCTAAAGACTAAGGACATACTTTTTTACTTGTTGCCAAGGGCTGTGCAAGCTAGGAGACACTCTCTGCAGGGGTCCAGACTAACATTTTTTAAACTAGGAGCACTGTAGCCCCTAACTAATTTTTCCATAGAGGCACAGGCAGAAAATAAGGGTGCACACCTGAAATTGACCTGCAATGCAAATTTTCCACATTTCCCCCATTTAAACTATTACTGATAATACGTTGGTAATACATAGAGAAACTACCATCCCAGTCATATTTTAGTTTAGTCACTTTTGAACTGAATGGTGCTTAACAAATGCAGATTCAAAAATGTAAACAAAGGATTCTTTTTGTCTATTTACCGTATTATTAGTTATTATTAATTACTTATTACTGTATTTTAGGGCTGGGCGATATGGCCTAAAAATAAAATCCCCGATTTTTTCAAAAAAAATCCGATTTAAGATTTAAATTGATTTTTTTCTCCTTCTACTTAAAATCAATCTGCGGATGACAAATAAATTGTTCAAAACAAGTTTTATTTTGTTTTGACTCATACACACACGGAGCATGTATACCATTATGATTATTCATGCCAATTTTGTGGAAATATAAATTGGTTTGAGTGTTTTCCCTACCAGTTTTTATTTTTATTTTTTTGGGGGTGGGGTTATATATTCAACAACAACAAAACGGATGCGTGAGATAAAGCTGTTTTCACACATAGGCCTACAGGTAATTCACTTCTCGTTCCTTGCTAAAAGTTCAAATCATTTTAACGTTATTGCGCAACCTTGCCCCTATTTTCACCTGTTGCTGAGTAACGTACGTTAACATGATCTCTTGAATGTAGCATACCTGTAGCAAGCTGGTAGCAAGCTCCTTCGTAGCGATAAAAACAAACGTCGAAGCGGAGCTCCGTGCTACAGAGCGGCGATTGCAAGTTCTTTAAGCCGCTACAGACCTCCGTCACAGCTCGGTCGTATCAGCGGCATTTAGTAGACGTGTTGAGCTGCAAAAGAGTACCTCAACACCGGATCTGGTGCCCCGCAGGGTGCTCCTTCAGGTCAGCGGTAGCTGGTGGTTCAGTTACCGAGAGTAGGTGACTCTCAGCCGGGGACAGTGCACCGCGAGCGGCCGGTCATTTCAGCGGATAAGTAAGTAATGAAACGACTGGTTAAGAAAATAATTAATGTTAGTCCCTGTCGCTGCCATGTTGTTTGTGTATCTCTAAGGCAAACGCGTGGGGGGAGGGATGAGCCCTTTCGGAGCTACGGGAGCCCAGAGTAGCTTCGGCGGATGTTAAGGAGAAAATCGATTTTTCATTTAAACAAATCCACGTTAGCTACACATTCGAGTTAATCGATAAAATCGATTTATCGCCCAGCCCTACTGTATTTCTCTCTTTTTGTTAACACTGAAATAGCAATCGTACCTAAGGTGATTAGTCTGGGAAAGAGGAGTAACTTTACTGTAGGGTCGTTCCCAACCGCACTTGAACGCAGCATTATTTTACGGAGAACGAGAGATAGGGAGACTGTGCTTTGTTGTTTTACAAACGTTCAGCTAGACACAAACACCCGGGCAGTTTAGTGCTAGTGTATCGTTTTCTTTTTACCCACATAGTTGGTATGGGCGAGAACGCGCGGGTGAACAAGAATACTGTTAGCTAGTAGCTGGCTTAAATACAGTTAAAATGCTTGTTGAGGGTAGATGCAACAGAATGGTCGTGAGCAGATGTAGACACTCAGACGGAATCAAAAGTGGTGTCAAAAAGGATGGGATTTTATTATACTTGTCCCAAATTAAGGCCCATAGGCAAAATAATCCATTAACAAAACCAAAATGAAAAAAAAAAGAAAGAAAAAAGGGGGAAAAAAAATACTTCCACAAAAATAAAATAAATTGACGTGAGAGTCAAAACTTATTAAACAATACAAAGTTACAGCTGTATACAAGTTTGACGTTTTTTGCACTAGTCACCAGAGCCTTCACAGACTGACGTCCTTCCTTCTCTAGCTCTCTCGAGCAACTGAAACTAACAGTCTATATAGGCCTGTAGTGCACCCCTGGAATTGGAAGATACCAACCCCAAATAAAATACAGGGGTGGCTAAGGCGAACTGACAATGAAAGCTACAATCAGCAAAAATTAACAGATCTAGTAGGCTAGAAATTTACCAAAGATTTATATCTGACTCACCAAAACATTCCACTAAGCCACCAAAGACTTTGACAGACAAAATAAATAATTACTCAAAATTACAATCATTTCCTGTTACCCCGGATGTAGTAACGTCATTTAAACTCGCCGATCGCGGCAAACTTTCCTTTAACAACAACAACAGAGCAGACGCCGGTAAGCCACCAAGACTACAAGTTATCCTGTTACCTTTTAAACTAAATAAACAGCAAATTAACATAGACGTAAGTGTTGTGTGATTATTATAAATGATGATGTTTGTGACAAACAGTATGGTTTTAAACAGAATATGATGTATTGATAAATACAGCTATAGCCTAGAAATCACCGCAGTATTAGCTGTAAATATGTGCACAAGAACGCTACGGGATTATTGTGTGGAATCAAATGAATGGCAAGTTTAACAGCTGATTTGAAACGGAGCATATAATACGTAACAGAGCATATTGACATGCTAACAAAACATACAGAGGCAACATTTAAACTCAGTCTTTGTGAGCTAAACTAGGTAGCGCATCGCTACCGTGACGGCAGCGATGCGCCCCGTCACAATGCTAAAAGATAATCAGTGTGGCTGTATTTCATCGTAGAGGATTCCAACACCGGGACATACAACACTCTGCTGCTGCCGTTGTCGGAAAAACAACGCAGAAGGTGCGTTCAAAGTTATTGTAAAATACCCTTTCCCATCAAGTGGTTATTGTTGTCGTTTAACAGCAACTCACTGGTGAAATAAGTGTCATAACCAGTGGCGTAAGGCAGAAATAGTATTTTGGGCGGGCCAGTACAAAAGTGAGTGGGCCATTTTCAATAAGACGAAGTAGCAAAAAGTATCAAATATAACCTATAGGCTAAATATATTTGCACCTGCAGAACAAGCAGCATTGGCTCTGCACAGCACGGTTATAACATTAACCATTTTATAAGTGGTAACTAAACATGAACCCAAAAATGAGTAGGACTGGACCCGAATATTCGTTCGGTGGGTTGGTATTCGATTTGAAAATTTGACATTCGAATATTCGTTTTTTATTTTATTTTATTTATTTTCTGCATTTATCTCTCATTCACACTCCAGTCGGTGGCGGTAATGCACATTTAAGTTGGTTTGCCAACCACCAATAAACTACAATGAAGAAGAAGATACCAAAAGATGTCGGTACACGATGACGCCCAGTTCGAGCATTTAGCGAGCTGGGCAGAGAAGCTAGCGGCGATAAGGCGATAAGTGCGGAAATGGAAAACTTTTGCGTTGTTCCGTTGTGATTCGGCCAGAAACTTCAACATTGTGAGGCGAAGAGATCGTTTTGCAATATAAAGCTTGGATATTACATTTCCTCGGACTCTTGGGGATTTATGAAAATCAAGTTTTGGTCAAAATACCACTTTGTTGCTGAAAGGACAACGACAACAGGTATGCATGCACTCTCGGCTGCGCAGATTATGGCTGAATAGTTTTTATTTTCTGTTACTTTGTACTTTGTACATGGCTTTATATTTTACAGATTTGTGCTTTAAAGTTATAAAAACGCTCATGAGTGGAAGTTTTATCGAGGTTACAGCGACGCCCCAGTCACATAGTGTCCCGTTGACGGGACGGTGATCCTTGAGAGGTTAAAAGTTTATTAATTCTGAACACGTCTGGCCTGTCTATTTATATTGCACCAAATACGACACTGCACTCCCTTGTGAAGTCGTTTGGATGAAAGGTTCTCAAAATAATCAAAATGCAAACAAACAGACAGACACATAGAGATTCCTGCCTTTATTAGAGATAATAATATGTTCAGCCCCCTCTCTCTCCGAAGCTTCGAATATTCAATGCTCATTACTACCAAAGCTTCGAAGCTCAAAAAATGGTATTCGGACAAGCCCTAAAAATCAGAGAAGGTGTTTACATACTGCATGACATAAAATAGCCTACATCAGACATAAATCACACATGTAACATATCCTTTGTGCATTCATAGCAGCATTGTTGCATCAGGACTATGGTCAGATCATGAGCAGCGAATGCACTACCAGCAGTAAAAGAAAATCAAATAATGAAAACTGACTGCAAGACCCATGCGGACCCAGGGCATGCTGGGAAACGCTGGCCTCTCAGCTGATCTAACTCGAACGAGCCTATTGTGCTGTGCTAATCAAAGTCACGAGTCAGTTCCTTGTAATTTCACTCCATTTCTAAGCTAACGTTAGATAGTGTTGCACTTAACGGTAGCTTAGAAATGGAGTACGTTAACATCAACAAATGACTGTCGGCTCCCACCACATGGAGTCCACTCAGGCTTTGGATCTCCAGTAGCGGTTGCAGCAGCTCAAACCCAGCCAGACCGGAGCTGCTGCCCACCTCACTCCTTCGCTGCCAGCTAGCAACATTAGCATACATCGCGGTCCTCCCCAGGACAGCAGCTCCGTTCTGGCTGGGTAGCTGCAGCAACTGCTGCTATCCGCTCTACTCCCGGCAAAGTAGTATCCGCTCGGAACGCTAATAATACTATCTAGCTAACCAGCCAAGTTAACTTCCCAAGTGCTGCGTTCAAATGCTGACATAAATGATACAATCATTTCAAGATGAATGTTTAAAGTAGCCCTGTAATGTTAAACATCGCTGGGAACAGGAGCTGATCTACAGGGTGGCAGCTGATCCCCTCCCCCACTGTAAGGCCTAACTTTGGTGTTCAAAAAACTGTGCTTGTAAAAACAAACACTATGTCCACAAGCTTCTTAAAACATTGAAACAAACAATTAATTCATATTAATTAATAATAATTGTAGATGTAATCTTAGCTCCCTTCCCCTCAAATACTTAGCTACGTCCCTGCATTAAATGTGCAGAGCGGCGTTCGCTCACAGCGAGTCTGCCGTATCATAATTACTGATAAAATAAGACACATTCTGCTCTATTTGTCAGTATCAGTAAATATGATCAAGCCATTTAATTTTATTTATAGTATCAAATCGTAACAAGAGTTCACTCTTCTCTAGGAACTTTACAAGGGCAAGCATTTGGTGCACCAGTGGCGAGGAAAAACTTCCTTTTGGGTTGGGACACAGATATGCATATACAGAGAATTATGATTCATAATAATTACAGCAGCTGGTATGATGAAAGGTGGCAATTATAGTAACAATAAAAATAATGGAACTATGACTAGAAATAATAGTTGCAGCAGTTCAGGGCGTTCGCGGCATAGCAGTGTGTTTAAATATAGGAATTCCCCTGCCACCCCATGTAAAATGTTCTAGATCTGCCACAGGATTAACTTAGTTTAACATTCAAACGTGATTTATAAAACCATGCCAAAAACTATGACTTTAATAGCTTAGTATTTTATGCACTAAATGTGTCTATGTGTATATAGCAGGGGGTCCCTGATCCTTCTCTCTCAGTTAAGGGGTCCTTGGCTTAAAAAACGTTGAAGACACCGAGTCTTTATGGTCAGAACCCCCGTACCAAGATGGCGACGACAGAGACGTATCACATGAGACGGTGTGTAAACATTGATAAACTCGGAGCTTTGAGGAAACTTTCACTCACGAGTTCGTGAATAGCACAAGAGGAGGCGTTTATACGGACTCTTCTCATCAACACGAGCTCATTTGAAGGCACTATATCTGAGCACAGCACGTCGCCGCCATATTGGAGCGGTAAACTGCGGTTTTCTGGATAAAAAAACACTTTGTTAACGTTTCTCAACTGGTTTCATCGGGTCGTTTTTATGATCTCAAGTCTGCAGTTAAAGAGTCTCCACAGTTCGCCTATTATCGTGTTTGTTCGGCAACTTGTTTAGTTTAGTTTTGGAGGGAAATGCAGCAGTTTGTTCCGCGTGCTCTCTCGAGAACAAAGCGAACAACACACTACGCATTTAGTTAGTTTGAGTGTCTACAAGATGGAAGCAGGAGACGCGGAGACATCTAAACACGCCTTTCCTTTCTCCACGTCTGATCTCTAACAACAGAATGAACGGACGATACACGGAGCCTCGAGCCTCTTCCGCGTGTGTTTAGTATCGTTGTTGTGTCCTGAACACTGACCTGAACATCGGTGGTATCAGAGTCCGAGCCTGCTGCTTGTCTTCTGGGGACCTTGTTGCTCCGCTGCTCCGGGTTCTGGTCGGAGGTCTGGTCCTCCATTCCTCTCTTTGTCTCTGAGATCCAGCAGCTCTCCTCTGTGGCTGCTCGCTCTGTTGTGTGGGGACTCACTCTGGCCGCTGCAAATCTCGCAGCTTCTCGCGGTCACAACCCCGTATTAAACCACGCCCCCTTAGTTACCGTTGCTACAATAACAGGACCGTCAGAGATCCCCAACAAATCTAATCATCATAATTAAATGAAGAAATCCCAACATCTCCTGTTACTCTGTGATTAACCAGATAAACTGACATGCTGTTGGAACAATAAACATTTTATCTACAAATGAATCATTTTCTATCAAATCTACAATTGTGTAAATAATGTTTTATACCGTTGTAAGATATTAAATATGTTTTATACTGGTGTAAGATATTAAATGATATTGAATCCAGTCACATCATGATTCAGTCTTAAAACAGTGTTCATGCTGAGAAGGCCAAATACAACAGCTCAACAAATATTGATGATGGAAAAACTTTGAAATGAGAGCGAAATGATGTATTATACATTTTATTGTATATTTGTTAATGTATTATAGTATAAGCCTTTGTGCAATAATACAATAAATGTATACCTAATTAAGAACATTTGCTGTACATAAATTGGTGACATTTTTCTTTGTTTTAAACCATAAACCATTTTCAAAAACAACTACATTACTGAAATGTACAAAATAGGAAATTAGTGAAAATGAGGCAAAAGTAATTAAACTCAAAAGATAAATTAGAAGTGACCGAAGAGTTAACAGGACCAATACAAAACAAAAAGTTATAGATTATGGATTAATGATAAATGCATTCTTAATCTACTTATTCTAGTCATGTTAACTCTTGGTAAGACTGGTCACTGGTATGTTGTATAACAGACATTTAACATGTCAATTTACAGCACATATTATAGATCATACCCCAAATTGCTGTTGTATTACATCAGTGTTTTTGCTTTCAGTCTGAACAATCAACAGATTTAAAACCACATTCAGTCACAGAGACTACAAACTCTAAAAAGTAAATATATAAAAGATTATTGAATGAAAAGTCCACAAAGGAAGGAAATATGATAACTATAAAACAATAACTAGAGAGTAAACAATTCAAAATGGCCAACTTCCAGTTTCAGAATAAAGATTTATCATTTTATAAATTTTTGCTAATGCAGAATGTGAAAAAAAACGTTGAAAGCATCCAAACTCTATCAACATCAGACCCGTCGCCAGACCTCAGTCTTAAGGGGGGCATATGAAATACATGGGAGAGCACAATTATTATTAGCGTATAGTACGTATATTTATAATAATCATATACTCTTGTTATACTATTTGCACGTAATCATCACGTTAAACATAACCAACAGCAATATGACCAGGTAGCCTATATAGCCTACAACACATTACATAGAAGCAATGTTATGAATATCCATAAAAGACTTGACTATACAACATATTAGATGTAACATGAGAAGCATCTCTCAAACATTGCATTTTAAAGCAGTCAACAGAAGGATATGCATTGCTATGCATGTGCCATGAGACACACACACACACACACAGAGACTTTGAACCTACCGGTACTTTGAGTGGAGGCAGCCTGTCCTCTCTCCAGTCCCTCCTGTCATTTGAAGCTGCATGCTTATTTAAGCCCTTGTCTGTAAATCTTAAACCCCTTAATGAAGAAGGTTGCGTCCGATGATACAGATGTGAATTTCGTGCAGGCATAACAAAATGCGGACTCCTTTTCCACCGAGTAGCCTACGCAAGCCAGTCCTTGTTCAAATACCAGCTAGAGGAAAATGATCATTTTTTTTTTAACCAAACATTTTGACTGGATATTTCCTCAACACAACCTGTTTGGGTTTGTCCGTCACACCCCCTGATTCAACAGTTAGTTGTGGCCCAAATGCTGCACGTCACGTCGTTGCCTAACTTTCTTTTTAGTAAGGCCGTGATAGGCTTTTGCAGTGTAGATTCCCATCAATCAAACAAAAATCACACCATTGTTTATTTATATTTTTAATGTTTTAATGATAAAGAATGCAACACAAAATTAGCAACTATGATAATATAAAATTAAAGTAATTTTTTTAAGAGGTCTGTGCCTCAAGTGGGGGGGCACAACATTTTTGGGGGCAGGCCCGGCCCCCTATGGCCCGCCCATAGCGACGGGTGTGATCAACATCAATAAAATTCAGTTGAAACAAGAAAAAAGGATCCCCAGACTCATAATACAAAGTTATACTTTGCACACCAGTGTAAAGAAGTTAACATTGAGATTCTAAGTCAATATTTTAGAGTTTCTCATTACTTTCAGATTCTTAGTCAATATTCTGAGTTACTAAGTCAATATAATGTTGGATTCTCATAGGGTACAGGTTTGATCATTGGCAAATTATTAAAGATGTTTTATCAATATTAATAAAGTTATGAATATGGTTATTAATAACTTTATCAAATCAACAAACAATCAAAACGGGGCACCACCCTGCAAGTCAGGGACCAATAATCAAACTGTGGAACAGTCTCATTTCTGTGGAAATCCTTTAAAAGGAAATAAAGGAAGGGGTGATTTCGAGCACGGACCGGTTCGACCAGCAATTATTACAATAAGTCCACAAATAATCACAAACAACTGCTATTTCAGTATAAGATTTATTAACGTCACAATTATCAGTAGCCAATCAGTCATCTTTCAATAATAAACTTATATACCCTTTTACAATATCACAACCAAAAACAAAGCAAATCAAAGCAGCATGTGTCGTGTGTGTGTGTGTGGGTGTGAGAGAGTGAGTGAAAGTAGAGGGGGCGGTGTCGAAATGTAGTTCTAACACAAAACTACCAAAATGGCTACTCCCGGTGAGCTGCACGTAACTATTTAGCCTCAAGAGGGCGGTAGTGGTGCTGGGGCACGGAGAGGGGCTGAAGAAGCGTTTATACCATATGCTAGGCCACCTATTAGCTCTATACAAACTCCACGTGGTTAAGCTAGCAGCGTTAGCTCGGGAGCTACGTGGCTAGCTTATATATGTGTGTGTGTGTGTTTGGAGGAAGAGAGATAGAGAGAGAGAGAGAAAAGGAGGGAAAACACGATTTATGGAAACAAACACTTAAAACCTTGATCTCTGGGGTGATGGGACTAACCGCTCTCTTCGTTTTGCTCGAGATTCTAACTCAACGTGGCGTTATAGCAGAATCTGAGGTTTGTTTAACGTAAAGAGCGTTTATTCCCCGCTACACTCAGCGCAGCTGACACCGCCGGTACAGTAATTCAATACAATACAATTCAGCAATACCTTTTACTCATCAATAAACACCCCAGTTCTCACGTCTGCCCAGAACTATAAAAGCCTCTTACTTTTTGGTGTGCAGTCCGTTAGCTTATCCGGCGGATTTCCCGGTGAACAGAACTGAGTTAACCTCTCGCCAGAGATTAACGACCCGTACCGTCCAGGGCAATGGAGCGGAAACACGGTCCAGTCGACTTGGAAGAAAAACGCGTTGTCTCTCTTGTCCTTGAGACGGGGCTGATTTACCCCTCTGCAGATTTGGTGTAATACAGGTGTAGATGTTTGAAATCTTGAGATATGCAATGGCTTACGCTAATAACTGTCTAACATTGTTCCAAACAGCTAATCCCTTTTGCGATGTCCATTGCAACCCAGTCCAATAAATCCACGTTGGAAACGTTGTTGAAATAAAGATGAAATCTCAGGTTTTTATTCCTTGGTTTCCGATTTGACTTATACACTTATTGTAGTTGCTAATGAAACAAAAAGAAATTCTTAATAGAAATAGCTAGAAGTTAGCAGCTAACAGGTAAGAAAACCGTTCGCTTCCACAGCTCTCAAGATCTGAATCACAAAATGAGAATCAACGTAACGTAGCCGGAGTTGGCCAGTTCTTAAAGAGACAGTACATTATTTTACCAAGATGTACAATATCCTATAAAAACATGAATTCTAGTATGGTTTTAACCCTTTTATGTATTATTTAACATTTTAACCATTACATGAACTTCTAAATGAAATTACTTACTTTTTTAACATTAATTCTTATTCACATTGCTATGAATTGTACTTTGGCTGCTACAACGGGCTTCGTATTCACCTGGATCCTTTGTATTGCAAACGATACAAACGTCTCGCTCGACCAGCGAATGATACGATGTTGATTCTCGAACAGCGCTGAACGATGTGTCTTCTTACGGTAATGGATTACCTCGAAGAGCCCCGGGTGGTGACTGCCGGCTACTTTTATCTCCCCTGTGGTGCGTTCAAGGAGCCACGGCCAATCAGAAATCCCGAACTCAACGAAGGTGCGAGAACCCGTTGTTGCAGTTCTCAAGCCCTCCACTTGTCTGCCATTTCTCCTCATGTCTTTGAGGTAAATCCTCCATTTTGGGGAATTCTTTGTTAGGAGTGAGGGGTCACAGGCTGGTGACTTCCCTACAGGCCGCTCTTTGGCCTCAGGGAAGTTTCAGGCCTCACAGAATAGTCTTCATCACCACTGTTAGGTTCCAACAATATTGAGATACTTTGAGATATTGAGTCAATATATTGAGATTGTAAGTCAATATTTTAAATGTTCTGTCAATATTCTGAGTTACTAAGTCAATATCTTGAGATGCTGAGCCAATATTCTGAGATACTAAGTCAATACTTTGACCAGAGGTAGTGGTGACTTGAACTTATACAAACTCCTCCAAAATAATTTTGTAGACATAATGGATTTTGCCACTAAATATTTACCAAAGGATCCTTTAAAAGCTGTAGCTGAAGGTTCATTGAGAGGCAGCGTCTCTTTTGCAGGAACGCCCTGATCACATTCACACAGTTCCACATTCATACCTGGAAGCTGCCCAGTACAACCACAGTCTGATCTGCTGGCCACTGAGAAGCTCCACTGGAGCAGTTGGGGTTAAGGGCCTTGCTCAAGGGCTCCTCAGTAGTGGTAATGAGGGAGGGTCAAGCACTGCTTTTCACTTTTCCCTACCAGATTTTTATCCTGGCGGTCTGGGGATTGAACCGACGACCTCCCGGTCACAAGCTTGCTTCTTTATGCTGCATCGCTTACAGAGAATGAGCTGAACAGCGGGCTGGGTCTAACGTTAGCGGCCCGCTGACTTGCTGCAGCTCAGTCCGCCGCCGCGGATTGTGGGGAAAATTTTTTATTTATTTCAAATCGGTAACAGACGTAATGAGTGGCACATAACGTGAAGTAACATGGCCTTTTATTTTGTTTCAGTTTTAACTTGTCCAGCGGGGCAAGTAAATTTCTCTTCCACTTGCCCTGCAAAAAAAATCCACTTGTCCCGGACAAGCGGACAAGCCTTAATGTCGAGCCCGGTTTTGTTTTTTATATTTCTGGAAACTTTTACACCAATACATTTCCCTTGAGCATCTTAGTTACTCGTTACTACAAAATAAAATCAGACGGAATTTGGCGTATACTTGTACTTTTACTTAAGTATTGCTGTCAAGTATTTTATACAAGACTAGTTGCTTGATAGATGGAAAATATTCGACATGCTTTTAGTTTGAGCATCCTAAGCCTCTCAAAAATGCTAATGGTAATTATCCTTTCAAAAACAATTAGGTTCCTCGCACTTTTAGTACCAGGGACCACTAATAATAAATCAGGGGGGAGTAGCGAAATATGTAGTCGTAGCCACGATAACATCCATGCTGTCCAGAAGATAAAGTTACTGCTGGTCAGCCTTCAATGTGGAGAGAAGATCAGAATATAACAACAGAGTTATCACGGCATGAGGAGGAGGCAGGAGGAAACAGC